>CAEGAE010023345.1:0-32158 GCA_903067095.1 Girardinus metallicus | reverse complement strand
ATATGAAATGTATTTTCCGGTATTTCCAGTAAAGCTGCCATCTAAAGCCGCCGCCGTGTTCAGTCTGTCCGTTTATCCTTATCAATAATCCCGCCGGACTCCAGGCGTCGCTGCCGCCATTTTAAGATGCTTATTGGTCCCGGAAAACCCGAACATTATCATGACTCAGTAAAATCCTCCCAGCAGAACCTGAAAACTGGACGTTATGCTGCTAACACTTAGCTTTGGTCAACAACTCAGGCGGAAGTGAGAGAGTAAATAAAGTCCCGGCCGGAACACGGAGCTAAATAAGAATATAATATAACGAGGCGGATCAGTTTTCCTCCAGGAGTTTTAATAATCGAGGGACTGAATCAGCCCTACTATAACACAATAAAAGACATTAAGAAATGAAGAGGAAAGGAGGAGGTTTAGGACTGGAAGCTTCTTCAGCTCTAACGTGAAGCTGCAGGTTCACACCTTTTATCTCTGTGCAGAAGCTCATTTACTGCTACAAGGAGAAGCTCAGAGGGAGAATCAGAGTAAACAGGTAAAGGTGTGTGAGGCTGTAAAGTAGAAGTGGAGTGTGTTTATAGAGCACCTTTCTGTTCCTGACAGGCCACATCGATCCGCTCACACATATTCATAAAGTACTGAAGTCTTTGAACATGCAGAGCTGCGTTCAGGATCCTGACATGTCAGGAGATTACGCTGCTGCTGTAGAGGAAAATGTAAAATTCACACCATAACGATTTGGGTTTTTTTTGGTTTGTTTTTTAAGAACAAAAAACAAAAGAGACGTGAGGCAGAAAAATCTGTGTTTGTGTCTTAAAGGATCCATGACTAGTTGGAGATGTTGGATTAAAACGCTGCATGAGGGCGGCTCAAAAACGGCTAAACTCAGGAGAACTGAGCTTATGAGGTTTGTTGAAACAAGCTAACATGATCGGCTTGTGAGCTAATGTTTACTACAGCAGGTAGAGCTAACAACATTAGCAGCAGCTAACAATATTAGCAGCAGCTAACAACATTAGCAGGAGCTAACAACATTAGCAGGAGCTAACGCGAAATCAAATAGTGGAAGACAACAAATTGATCTTTAAGTCTATTTGAGAAACTGTTTTGCTAACCTTAAACAGCTTCAGTTACAGAACCGGCTCTCTTTGCATCGTGTTACAAACAGCAGCCATTTTGGCCAAACCGCTCCTCTTCATCTGTTCCCTCCTCATCTTCATCTCTTCTGGTTGCCTTCTCTTTCAAAGCTCTCCAGTTCAAACTGAAAGGACTGAACGTTGCGTCAGAATGACTGTTGTAGCTGGACGGAGCTGGTGCTAGCACCTAGCTGCCATCTACCCAGGATGCATTGCAGCATGTAGATGTTTGTGTGGCAATATTTTATTACAAACAAAACAGCCTCCAGTATTTTTACTGCATTGTCTTCCTATATGAAGTAAATGTTTCTCAAATAAAGTATATTACAAAAAAATACCTCATATTTCAGCAAGAAGCTGCTGTGTGAACGCAGCTCAGTGCTGCCAGCTGGTAACCTGAGTGTGGCTCATGTTGACCATTTTCATATGCAAATAGATTTTAAGTGCTTAACTTTCTGTTTTACAGTCGCAGGCCTCACTGGACAACACAGAAATGTTAGTTTTGCTCTAATTAAGGCCTGAACATTTTCCTGTAGTGAAGACTTTATGCTTAATGACCCGTCTGGGAAATCAGAAACATTTGATCCCTTTAACTCGTGCAGGAGGAACAGCTCCAGATGTAAAAACAGCATTTAAAGAATCTCTACACAGGTTACTGACTGCAACTCATCACTTCAGAGGTTTTTCATCTAAAATCCAAGTGAAACATTTTGATTTGAACAGAAATGACAAAGTTCAAAGTTAGAAAAGATTCTCTGTGGGGAGTTTTTTTCCTCAGTTCAAAATCATTCAAGGTTTTCATCTCTAGTCTTCTCACCCACTTTTAAATACAAAATAACCAGACAGAGAAACTCTGGGCTCAGCATGTTGGTCGTATTTAGATCAGATGAAGTTGAACTAAATGCCCAGTTTGGTTTGGAGGATTCAGGTTCAAATCCAGCAGACAAAACAAACTTGTCAGTTTTATGGGATCCTATTTTCCACTCACTGCTCATGATTAACCGCATAATAAAGCACAGTTTGTCCAGACATTAGGTCCGGATCTGCCCTGAGTTAGATTAATGACGTCCATTACTTCCTCCTTTACGCTCATGTGTGTGTCTGGTCTCAGAGCAAAGAGACGTAATTCTTTTCAAAGAAACTCCAACAGTTTATTGCTGCAGTTGAGCTTTTAGATTGTAAGATCAGGTTTGTTTCTAACATTCAAAGTGTTTTAGTTTCAGGCCTGATCGACTGAGCTCAGACAGCGTGTTTCTTCTGTTCTACCCGGTCCAAACGCCAGCCTCTGCCTTGCTCTGGTTACCAGCGTTTCTGCAGGTAAGATCCTTTTTTCCAGCTTTTCCTGCTCTGCTCTCATGTTCCCAGCTGCTCTCTGGACCAGGTTGCTGCCGCCGCCTCCGTTTTTAGCTTTTTAAAAAAAGTTTTGGCTGAAATGAATTTTTTTCATTCTATTGACGAAATCCCAATCGATCTTCTGTGTGAACGGTTTGTGACCCCAAAGTGACCCACAGCAGCAGAGCGTAGCCGACTCCCAGCTGCGTTCACAGCAGTAAAGAGTTCTGACCCGGATCCGTCACATGGTGAGGGAAGCCCCGACTGACCAGGACCGAGACACAAATGAGAGGCAGCTTCCTCATCATCATCATCATCATCATCAGAGTGAACGTGAAGGACAGAACATGAATATAATAACTGCAGTAAGATTATTAAACAGGGAGACTCTGGGTTCACATTTATTTCACCAATGTTCATTTTGCTTCTTATGTTTTTCTTTTGATTTCATAATTACTTTTTGATGAAAACTCAAAGTATGGAGAAGGAAACATGCCAGGCTGATATTGATGCTTATGTCCTGCTTTTTACATCGAGATGCTGGAAGTTTTCTAAAATCAGCTCCAGCTCATTCAGGGTAGATTCATCTTTAGTTTGGGTTGGATGTGGACTTTGACTGGGCCACTCAAAGCTCTGTGTCAGGATTGTTCTGGATGTATGTCCATCCTGAACAGCGGCTTTCAGGTGGGCTTTGTTCTGGTGAATCTCTCCGGTCCCAGGTGGACTGATGGCGGCTCTGCTGCGTTGTTACGCCTGGTAACCTGGATGTTGTTGATCAGGAAGGAAGACGTTCATGCTGCAGCTGCATTAAAGCCTTGAAGCTTTGGTTTTATTGTGACATTTTGCTGATTCCATCGACTCTGTATGGGTTTTATTCCCATGAAGGGAAACGAGGCTCAGACTGGAGCAGAAAAACTGTTTTCCTGCTGCAAGAAGCCAAAATTTTCCCCCCGGCAGATTTAGGTTAAAATATACATTTTCCTCAGTAGGAAATGAGGCAAAAATAATAAAACGTGTGTTTATATATATACACACGGATGCTTGCCTGTTATTCTCAGTGGAAAACTCTTTCTTGACGTTACAGAAATGAAATCCTGAGCAGGTTTTGTTCTTGTTCCCACCGACAGTTTGATCTTTAGTGACGAGTTTCAGGTTTTTATCTTCTTCTTCTGTCAAATCAACACTCATATGTTTCTGCCATCCCTGAGTTTTCTTTAGGATCTTTACATCTTGTAAAAACCTCCCAGTATGTCCAGATTAATTGTCCTATAATCCAGCTGGACATAAAGCTGGATTTCTGCTTGTTCAGTGTTATTTTGCCCAGTGAACTAAAGTTGATCTGATCACCGATTTCAGTGTTTCTGCTGCTTAAAATCACTATTTTAAAGTTCAAACCTGAAGAAAAATCAAAGTAAATGTGAATATTGATTAGTCTTCCTGCAGTGAGGATTGTTTTTGTGTAGATAATCTCTATAAAATGCTTTCAGAAAGTTTAAGCAGCCAGACTGTTAAGCTAAGCTTTGGGAATATTTGCTGTGTGTTGAACTTTTTGACACAATTTGAGCTGAGGCAACGTTGCTCCGTGTTTGCAGGGTTGAATGGGGCTTCATAACTGGACCTGGGGGAATTGCTGAGTGTGTTTTGGCCAGTGAACAGGACAGCTCACTGCTTACCGCGGGAAACACAATCGGAGGAGGTGAAGTTAGCCGGCGGGTTTCTGCTCTGCAGCAGCCTGAGACGGAAACGTCGGCTTAGCTTCGGCAACAATCACCTCGATTCAGATGTTCAAACTGACTTCATGTTCATAGCTAATTACATATTTTGTTAACTTGAAAAGTGAGCTGCTAATATAATAGTGAGCTCAGTTCCTCTGTCTTTTTTCAGTCCTGGAGGATTAGCTCTTGAGGAAACTGGTCAGTTCAGCGTTTCGGACTCAGATGAGCTCCTTGCTGGGTAAAGTCTCTGCTCTGCGGGGATCGCCGCCTCACCGTTCCCTCTGCTCATGTTGCTTCACCCAGTTCGCTCCGCTGTGCCGCCTCACTAACCTCACCTCATCCTTAAAGCTCCAGCAGAGAAGCTTCCTCAGCCGTTTAGCTTAAGAACAAAGAACTTAGGGATTTCATCATCTACAGTCCATAATATCATCAAAAGGTTCAGAGAATCTGGAGAAATCTGTGTAAGTAAAGACTGAAAACCACCATTAATTGCCCATGACCTTTGACCCCCTCGATAGTACTGGTATGGGGGTTGTTAGGAGTGTTTCTGTTTAACCCCCCACAGGTTTTGACTGATGGAGATTTAATTAGGGATGATTTGAAAAGCTTCCTCAATAAGATCATTCACTAAGTATTTCTAAATAAACTTTATTTCTGTAGTTTCAGAGTCCTAAATACTTCATGTTAGTGTCCAAAGGTTCTGTGGTCCAGAGGATTCACTTTGTTCTGATGAAAGGTCTGAAAGTCTTGATTAGAGAGGAAAATATCTGCAGGTCAAATGTCAGATGTGAAGGAATCCGCCGACCAGCGACTGTAACAATCGTGTTTCCTCTTCCTCTTCGTCTTCGTCGGGTTTCTCTGAGCTGAATCTGAGCCATCAGGCTGCGGTGGTTCAGGATTATCTCTTCATTTAGTGTCATTTTTCCTCAGCCTGAAGATGATGAGCCGCTCTGTGTCTCCGTTCTGTTTTAGCGTTGAGGGAACATCCAGGGTCAGTTGGTCAGCCTGACTTCCTGTCCAGAGGGAAGGAGAGAGTTTAGAAACCGAGGCGGTAATTGAAATAAATGTTGAAGTTGCTACGTTGGGTTTGTGTAGATTTGTCTCGGTTCCAGTGTGACACATTGCTGCCGGTATTCAGTCGGCCTGTCGGACCTGCAGGCTGAGGATTGGAGTCTGAAACATGCACAGATAAACGCTGCAGAGCTGCAGAGCATCTGTGACATGATGGGAGTCCGGGGGCTTCATGAAGATGGATCCTCCGTCTTTCCAGGCTGGCTTCCAAAACTGCAGCAGCTCCACTCATTTATTTAAATTTAGCACCTTTCATCAGAGGGGTTCCTCCAAAACAAAAGCTCCGGTGGAAATCCTCAGACGAACGCAGGAAGTGCAATGACAGCAGATAACTGTGTGTGCTCAGTTTTATTTGTCATCTTTATCCCCAGATGCTGCTGCGCGCCCACACACACACACACACATACACACACACATCCACCCACACCTACACATACACCCACTCATATGCACATGCAGTCGTGTTTTGATCACTTGTGGGGACTTCACTTTGACTTCCATTAATTTCTGCAGCCTAATTCTTACAATAATCCTAACCCAAACCACCACTGACCCAAAAACAACAGTTCCCCTCATGGGGATCAAGAAAATGTTCCCACATGAAGCAATGGTCCCCATAACCTCACATTGTAGACAGAAATAGGTTCCCATAAGGATATAAAAGCCTGGTACACACACACACCACAGACTCGTCTTCCCTGTGGCCTTTTGTGTGTGAATTGATGTTCTGTGGAAGATAAAATGGAGCCCTGTGGGTAGAAATGGCTCCACTGAATTCCCTCCACCTCTGTGAGAAGTGAAGGAACGAGTGGAGGTGTAGCTGCAGAGCAGATCCATCACATCTTTGTCTCGCTCCTCTTTCTTTTCGCTGTCTAATCCACGCTATCTTCCTCCAGGTGCTTCTATCTTTCCATCCTCTCTCCCTCTTCATCATCCTGTCATCCTTCTCTTGTCAAATTAGTCGTATATACTTTTACATTTTCCACATATTCTCTCTTTTCCTTCCCCTCCTTTATCCCTTTTCATTCCTTTCATCCTTCCCTCCTCGTCGTTTCTCCTCTGTGGATCCGTCCTGCTTTCTAACGTCACTCTGCCGTTTCCTCCTCCTGATAAGCCTCCACTTCGCTCAGCCTAATATTTCTCCTCTCTCTTATCTCTCTCTGGTTCTTTATCATTTTTTACACCTTAACCTCTAAATCGCTTCCTTTATTCTTTTCTTCCTTTGGTGACATGATAATCTGCTGCTGGTTTCTGTCCTGGTTTATCTGTGTGTACTCTGCCGTCCTCAGTGTTTCCCTCTGACTCATTATCGTGCGGTTTGGGGCCAGTCAGTGCCAGCAGAGGTTGGCTTCTGAGGGCCGAAAATGTCAGTTATGTGATTTAACGGCAGTAAAGCAGAGTTCAGTTAGCTCATCTGGTAGAGATGAGCTAAAACCCGTTACAGTCAGACGATACCAAAACTATTCAGTCACACTGCAAAAAATAACGGTTTTTATCAAAATCACCGGAGATGCAATTATTGATTCCTCTGCTGTTCATATTTTCACAACCCAGAACCAACAGGACCGGATCCAGTCTGTTTCCCTCCTGATGGTCCGGTAGGCCCGGTTCTGTTGACCCATTTCCAGCAGCTGTGGTTCTTTCTCTCTGCTCTAAGTCAAACCTGTTCCCCTCCTGGCCTGTGGGGGCGCTGCACCAAGAACTACTGAGGGAAACGACACAAAACCCTTCACTGAATATCTTACAGGTTTTAACAGCTTATGAAGAAACACAGTTTTTGAAAATGTATAGATATAAAACAGCACAAAAATTATGTTCTGTCTAAAGACAGAGAAGATGAACACTCAGGTGTTTAGTCCTTGGTCTGCAGAAAACTAAGAACCCGTCTGTCCGTTTGTCCATCCATCCATCCATCCATCCATCCATCCAAATCTGTGGTTATATATAACAGTAGATTCTAACTCAGGTTTTTGATCATTGTGAATTTTTGGTTCCTGTGTTTTCAGTGGATTTGAAATATGCTGTAATAAAATGGGAAAATTTATTATATAGTCATAGTATTATATGTCCATACAATAAAATTACCCTTTTTAATTATTCCCCAAAATATATTGCATAACCCTTCAAACTGCCTTCCCTACTTTTCCCCATAACTCCACTGTAGATGGGAAATCTGAACATATTTTGTACTTTTTCAGATTTTCAACCAGCTGAAATCTGACGTGACATAAAGGCTGCCTTCGTTCAGCCAATGGCTGCTTCGTTGCCATCACAATACAACAAACCTTTGGATTAACTAAATCTTTTCTACCGTTCTGTAAATCCATATTTTGTTTGTTAAAATTCAGATTCACCTGAATGCCTCTGGTTTAGCTCCGTGCCAGATGAGAGACTAAATCTGAGAAGTGATGAGCTTCAATTACTGCAATGAGACAGAAAACAACATAATTTATCAAGACTGGAACCAGAAAGAGGCAAGAAAAGGTAAAAATGGTCAAATCTTTATCCGATTGATTTGAATGTCAGTGGAAATGAAAGGAGAAAAGGCTGATGAGTCACAAGGCGCCTTCTGATGCTAATGCAACGCATCATTCCTGAGAAATGGATCGGCTAATTACTGTCAGTAATTGCACTTACCCCAGAGTGAAGGAGAGAACGACGAGTCTGACAGGCTCGATCTTTATGTCTTTACACTTTGATTCTGGCTCGTTTGGAAATTATTGACCTGAAATTATGAATTTAACAAAAATAATCTGAAATAACCAAGTAACTAACTGCGGTAACTAATTATTCAAAAGAGGAAAAACAAAACATGATCTTACAACGAGGTCGAACCTTTCAGATAAATACCTTTTGGTCCCAAAGACAAAGATCCGTCTTGATGAAGTCAGTCAGGTGCCAGGAGCCACTAAAGCAGCTCCTGGAAATGTACTGAGCTTCAACACGATGAGGTTAGACGGGGAATATTCTGATCCTGACAGCGAACATCGGACAGCATCATCTTCTTCAACCGAGTCAATAAAATCTGACTGAGGCTCAGTGGGTAAAGCAGTCCGGATGTTACTGGTTCAGGTCCAGCTTTATCTTCGCAGGTGTTGGTGTGCCCTTAGGCAAGGCACTCGACTCCCAGTCAGTTTTCACCCGTCTACCGGATCAGGCCAACATGAGTCCAGCCCTGATCGGTCAGTAAGACCAGAAAAGTCCTTTTCAGAGGGACGTGTGGCGTCTTAAACCCACAGGAAGTGATTTTATTGTGTCTCTTTAAGAATCTGAACAATGTGGTCGTAGTTTAACGTCGGGTTGATCCACAAGTCCAACTCCTCCAGCAGGCACAGAGACCATGGCTCCTTCAGGTCACCCTGAAGTGACCCTGACTTGACCTTTTCCACCGGCTTCGATTCTTCCAGCAAAAGTCCAGAGAGGGATGAACCGACTGCCTGAGGAAAAGACTCTGCAGATTGATGCCATTTATTTATGGGATGTTTGAGATTACATCTGCTCCGTACTTTAATCTGGAGTTTCATCTTTTAGTAAAAAATAAACCCACTTATTGTTTTCTAAAAATGTAAATGGTTTCCAACACACAAGTGAAAACATGCAGTTGTATAGATATGCTTCTGCTTCTGCTTCTGCTCAGGTCTGTTATGAAAAGCTGATTCATTTCCATACTCTCCTCTGTGCATCTGCATGACTGTTACTGGAAACTGTTTGGCTGATCATAAATCACAGTCAGACCCAAAGTCCCCAAAGCAGAACAGAGAAGAATAGAGTTCAGATGGGGCAGGCAGCAGAAAGTAATAAGTTTATAAAGTCAGTGGTTTGAATCAATCAGACTCTTTGCATTTTGCTGAGTCAGCTCTTGGGCAAAATAAAAACACGCCACCAATCTGCTGCAGCGAAAAATAAGATTTCAGAGTTTATGATTGCAACGCCAGCAGAGCAGAAGTCGTGACCTGGTGAAGCAGGAACAGCCATGCTGGCCGGTCAGGAGCCGACCGCCAGGCTCTGAAGCTGGTCACAGCAGGAGACGAGGTCCAGACAGAAACATCTGGACTGAATCATGAACAGGCAGTAAACACTTCAGAGGTTTGAAATGACCAAACAGCGTTTTGTCATCAACAATCTGATGACTTTGTTGCTTTGCTTACTCTCCTTTATCTTTTATATTCCTTTCATTTTTCCTGCTCTCATTATAAATCCGCCATCTTGTCCTGCACTTAATGACATCATCCATAACGGCAGGCAGACAGTTATCCAACGCGCCGCCAGACAGATGCCTAAGTGAGCGGTGGTGTGTGTGATATGTGCCTGTGTTTTGGCTATCAGTGTGTGTTTAGTGTTAACAAACAGATAAACCCTCTGACTCCTGGGTTCATTATAATGACAAATGGCTGCATCAGGTGTGTGTGTGTGTGTGTGTGAGGTGATACTCATGCAGCAGATGCAGCAGCACACACTAAGTCAATCAGGGATGTTTCATGATTGGATCTCGTTGTGATGTTGCCGCCAGCTGAGCATTCGGCTTTCAGACACTGAGGAGAAACGTCTCATCCAGGCTCAGCTGTGGAATGTCAGAAATTCATAAAAAAATATTAACCATGAATTTATCCGCACATGGTTGGTGGTCCTGGTTTGAATCCTCTCTGCATGGAGAGAGACTGCATCATGTTGTCTCTGGGTTCTCTGAGATGTTCCAACCCGACCCGCTGAGTCCGAGTCAACCCAACTGAGCCCAAAGCAAACCCAACATATCTGATCCTTCCAGGTCTCTGACTTTGCTCTCTGCTGACTTGCAGTGGAACTTTAGTTTTTCGTTAACATCTTCCAGCTCCATTTAGTCTCTTGTGGCTGCAGGTGGGTCAAAGTGACTGATGGGAGCGGAGAGGGGCGTGTCTGATTAACTTCTTTATTCTCTGTACTTCCTCAGCGAGTGGACCACCTCCTCCTGAGCTCTGGGAAAGAGATGGAAGCTAGGCTAAGGCCAGACGTTAGCATGATGAGCCGCGGTACGGTTTGTGTTTTAACCGTACTGCACTGAGACTCTGTGATAAAGTCCAAGATTCTCACATCTAAAATGGACAATGTGCAAAATGCTTTGCACACAATATGCAGTAGATGAAATGACTTTAACTTGTTTAATTTGTGTTTATAATATCTACTGGGGAAGTTTGAATGAGCAGCAGAACATTAATATTCCACTGCACCTGAGCCTTGATGTAGCTGCAAATAGCTGTAATCTGGACTCTTTTCTGAACATAAGAATGTAATTTAGTGGGAACATAAACATTTCAGAGTTTTAGGAATAAAGCGTGTTTAATCACAGCGTCCGTCTCCAACAGCTGGCACAGAGGAGATATTAGGAAACGGATGAGGCGCCGCCACCCTGCCGCCTCTCTGACTGAACGCGCCGCCGGGCCCTGAATGCTAACAGCAGCAACAATGAGCCAGTTTGTCTTCCTCCTGATAACTTCAGCAGCAGCAGAATGGATCGGCTGACCTTCAGAGAAACTCTGAGTGTTCAGTGTAAATTACACTAACGGCAGAAGATTTATAGCTTTTTGATAATGAATATTTTCATGCACATTCTACTTTCAAGCCTGTAAAACTAAAACACCTTTAATTTAGGGAAGCATGTAAACTCCATTAGTTGATGCTGAGGCTCTGTTCACGTCAAAATGATTTTACACATCAGGAGTTTCACTAAAACTAAAGAAACGCTTTAATCAGAGGAAACGTTTTGCTGTAATTGGATATTTTAGCTTTTGGACGTTTCCAGTTTAAGTTTCCATGTTGTGAGTGTGTTTCTCAGATCCTATTAAGTTTGTGTCACAGCAGCTGCAGGTTGGTGATCCGTTCTAAAAGGTGCAGATCTACGCTGCGTTCGGTGTCACTCCCTGTGTTGGCCTGTCTGCCTGCGTCTCTCCTGCTGCTTTAATTAGTTCTCCCATAGTAATCACTCAACCCTGTTCTCATTATTGCCGTTGCCATGGCAGCACTCCCAGGTACCAGGATCCCTGACATGGTGGAAATGGTGCACTGCTGATCTGATGATGCTTGCAACATGTGAAGCATTTCATAAAACTGGAGCAGCTGCACAGCGACGACTTGTTCAAGCAGGTTTTTTGCTTGCATTGCAATTAAATACTTAGTTATTACTGAACACAGTGAGGAAACTTCTGCTTAGTAAAAGGAGATGTAATGATTCAGTGTTATGCAAAGGTAAAGAAGTTCTGCAGCTTCGTCTTGGTTTTATGCATTAAAAACGTTCATTTGTTCTCCTGACAGGTTATGGAGACATCAGAGTCTTCCTGCTTTATTCTGGGTTTTTATGAAACTGTTTTGCTTCAGAAGTTTGTTAGAAAACCTTAGAGAAGAAACATGAACAGAACCAGCCTGGTTTATGGTTGAAGCTGGGTTTGTTCTGGTCAGTACAGCGGATGGATCCAAACGCAGAACTTGGAGAAAAGGTCATTGATTGAAGATAAATGGAGCTAAATAAAAACTATTCTAGAAGAAAAGCTGTTTGAAGCGACAGAGATTCACCTTCCAGGAGGAAAACAGCCCTGAGCACATACTTGTGTTAGAATGGCCTAGTCAAAGTAAAGGGCAAGATGCAAATGAATGTCCTAATTGTGCAGCAGGTTTTGTTGAGTATTTACTATCAGCTGCATTTGTTTCCATCTTCTGAACTGAAGGAAAACCACAGCAGCTGTTTGTTCTTCTGCTGACATCTTTAATATTTATTTAGTCTGATTATTTATGTTTACAAAAACCCGATCAAAGAATTGATCATGTTGAAATAATTGTTCAAAACCAGAATGAAGGAGTCAGAAAACATCCTGAAGTTTGAATCTGCTGCCTTTGTTCTTTTCAACAAAGACACACGTTGTAATTTAAAGGATTTATGTGTTTTTTTTTAACAATTTCTCATAATAACGGATTTTCACAGACAAGCGTCAGAAATTTACTCTAATTCCTGAGCAACACAATTAACTTTCTGCCGCTGAGTTTTCTGAGAGGCAGGTTGGACAGATGAATGAGTGAATGACAGATGAATGAGTGAATGACAGATGAATGAGTGAATGACAGATGAATGAGTGAATGAGTGAATGACAGATGAATGAGTGAATGACAGATGAATGAGTGAATGACAGATGCTGCCAGCTGAGGAAGTGAACCATCAGCTGTGTCTCTCTCTTCAGTTTAAAGATGGTAAATTATCAGGATATTTTTTAATTATAATAAAAAGATAAATCCATGTACATCCATAATGTTGTATGTATTTATGTAAAAGCAGTGACACATTTTTATTGACTGCAGGACAATAAAAAAACTCATGTTTGAGACATTTGTGTTAACTTGGAGAAAAGTAAAGTTTAGTTTTTGTTTGTGGAGGAACTCAGCAGGAAAACGAGCGCACACACACACACACACACACACACACTCATCAGAACAGTTTGATGTTTTAGAAAGAATAATTGTTGGGTGAAGAGGTTTATTAAATGTGCTTAATTAAAATTCAGTAAAATCGTTTACGGACATAAATAATTTTACAAAACATTTGTTCTGAACTCTGCAGAGAAACTTCTAATGACCACAACATCCACAAAATATGAGCAGAAAAAAGCAAGAAAGCACAAAAACATCTTTCAATCTGAGAATCAAAAGCTCTGATCTGTGGTTCATAATTATTTAGAGGAGTTTGCTGCTGATTGGTTCAAGTTTCTGAGGGCTGCCAGGGAACAGAGAGGATCTGGAGAAATGGAAATGCGCAGAAACAATCAAATATTTCTTTAAACCTAAAAGATGGAAACTGACGAGCCAAAGTATCGCTGGGCCCGATTCTGGGTTTGGTTTGAAAGACGGAGGAAATCTGGAGAATCAGTTTTCAACTGATGTAAAAAAATCTGATTCTTTAGTCAAATCCAGATCAGCTCAGCCAATAATTTGAGAAAAATACTTTATACATCAAAATGTGACTATTTTGTGCCTTTCATGACACCATAATCCTCCTTTGCGTCTGTTTTATGTTTCATTGTTAAAAGGATCCTGAACGGTTTGTGAACACATGAACGGTTTGTGAACACATGAATGGTTTGTGAACACATGAACGGTTTGTGAACACATGAATGGTTTGTGAACACATGAATGGTTTGTGAACACATGAATGGTTTGTGAACACATGAACGGTTTGTGGGAACTTTCTCAAACTTTGCCAAGGTTTTTGCATTTTCTTTTTGAGCTTATTTAGTTACAAATAAACATTTGATCCGCCTCCAGGTTAGACCGTTACCATGGTAACAGTGGCTGGTTTCCTCCTCAGCCTCGTGGTCAAACGGTTCAGTCCCGTTTTTCTGATCTCGTCTTTGTTCCGGAGCGTTTTCGTCGATTCTGCTCGGCAGTTTGGTCAGAGGATCAGAACCAACAGAACCTCTCTCTGTTTTGGAACAGAATCCGGCCCTCGGCATCATTGATCCTCCACCTTACTTCTCAGCTGCTGGTTCCCAGTCAGACTGGGAACTGGAACTAATTTGAATCAGAACTCAAACTGTGTCAGAGGATTAATAAATCTGTGTATAGACAGGAATATTTCATGTTATCTCTGTTGGACGTCAGACCTGGACGTGTGTTTGGGACAATCCCAGAGTTCAGGGATGAGACGAGCCGGACGGGAGTGGAGCTTTTTAACGAGGCGCTGCGAGTCGAGGAGAGGCTTCATGACAGAGCAGCAGAGAAAACTTTAATAATTGCTCCATGTTGTTCTCCACCAGCCAACTGAGCTCCTTCCATTAAGTGTGTGTGTGTGTGTGTGTGTGTGGACAGAGATCCCTCTGAGCTCTCACAGCCTGGTAATTGGGGATCTATAGGGGGATTGCTGACACATGGCTTGTTGTAGCTGGGAGGGCTGCATGCAGCCAAACATAAGATGTTAAAGCTCCCAGTTCCTGCAGCTGCTGCGGATCAAACAGAACCTGGTTCCTGTTGGATACCAGAACCCGCAGCTTCATCGCACGTCTGTTTTTCTTCACCACTTACGATCTGCTGCCTCATAGATAAAATCGTCCTGCAGCCGGAGTTCAAAGGTCAGTTTCTGAGTCAGAGGAGAACGTCTCTCTTGTTTCTGCAGATTCTGTCGGGTTCTGGGTTGTTTGTTCTGGTCTCAGTTTCTTTTATTAAATCTGTTTGTTTCTGTTTTACTTTAGTTCTTCAGCAGTGATTCTCTGTTATTTTGTTTATTTCATTTATTCTTCGTTACTCAGTTTAGTCTCTAGTGATTCTTTAAGGTTGCCCTCGCTCGCCCCTGAGTCATTCTCTCTCTCCTCACACCTGCTACCTGCCAGTCAGTCCAGTCTGTAGTTCCAGCATTCCCAGTATTCATTCCTACTTCCCAGTTTTATCCTGCTGGCCTTTCCCTCTGGATTCTGTTTTTGTTTGCCTCTGGCTCCCTGTGTTCCCTGCAAGGTTTTTAAAAAGCTTTCATTATTTTTTCATTAACCCTTCTTCCTCCACAGGCCGCCTTTAAAACAACCTACCATGACAGTTTCATCTGTCTGCTTTTAACAGTAATTTTAGAATCAATAATTTCAAACAATAATTAATCTGATCTGGAAGCAGAAAACCGACTGTGGGTCAGCAGCTGGACTTTGTTCAGTGTCATAAAGTAAAAGACAAGAACTGTTTATGCTGCTGTGGTTCAGTTGTTTTCATTAGGAAAGAACTTCAACATGTTCATTTTGGTTCATTAACTTTAATTTGTAAAAATTGTAATGCAAGTAATCACTGTTTCTTACATAAAAGCTGGAACCTTTGAATGCGTGTTTGTTTCTAGTATGCCTGTAAATCTGACGCACAAACAGAGATGGATGATGAAGCTGCTCCTCTGGCTGCTTCGTCATCTGAGTTTCATTTCTGATAAAAGCAGCAACAATAATGATAATAACACCCATAAAGTAAAAACAAAGTAACAAACTGTTTAGTGCATTAATATTAAAGACTTTTTGTTGAAATTCAAAGTGAACTTCCTTCTTCTCTTCCTCTGTCATTTCTGTCACAGAGGAGCTTCTGTCTTCCAGCTGAAGCATTTAGAGATGATTTATGAACAATAAGTGAGATTTTACTTTAACATCATTTGTTTCATATTGATTAATTCCCTCATCATTTGCTCATCCTCTCCCACAGCTCCAATACTGAACCTTTATAATGAAGCAGAGCTCCACAAATATCTGAAAAATCTCAGCATTTTATTAATATTCTCTCAACGTTTCACATTCAAATCAGAAAACAGGGACACTTCCTGCAGGGTAACGTTAGTGAAGCTTTCTCTGAGTTTTAGTTTTGTTCCTGTTTTTCTTTCAGTTCGTTTTCCTGCTTTCAGACGGGAGGTAGATTGATAAAGTGAAGGTAAAATGTTCCCTGCCATCCAAAGCTTATTTTTCCAGAATGCAGATGCTAACTGAACGCAGGAAACAACCTGGGAAGATTATAAGACGTGAGCTGAATGAGGGCGAGAGAAGAAGACTCCCCTCCGGCTGTCAGAGTGGTTTCATCCTGCAGACTGTTAGAAGTCAAGCGAGTGAAGCTGCTGGAAGCTGCAGAGTTGGGAGGAAGTCTCCACCGCTGGTTTTCAGGTGGAGCAACGCTGCAGAGATTCTTTGTCGCCGTGTCAGAATGAGTCATCCTGCAGCCTGCCAGGAGTCTCATTACAATGAGTTAAACACATGTCATCACCTTCTCCCTCCTCCACATCCGTCCCTCCGCCCCCACAGGCCCATGTTAGGCTCCTGTTCACAGCTCTGCTGCTGCCGGTCCGATCATCTGTTCTTCCTCCTGAACTCTTCATTTGGTGTCGCTACACATTAAGACTCTAAGCTCGTGTTTCTAAGTCACTGAAGTCACAATGCTTGACAGGATTTCTGAACTCTGAAGGGATTTTCTGGTTCCCATTTGTATTTTTTAGCTCTGTTCCAGGATTATTCCCTCATGCTTTTACTCATCGCTCCGTTTCTGTCCATCTGCACAAATCCAGCTGTCACTATTCTGCTTTTTATTTTCTTCTTCTTCTGCCCACCTCATGCCTGAATTCATCTACAATTACAGTCAAGCAGATATTTAAAGTGTAGATCTTAAATTTGAAAACTGACAGAAACTAGATATTTAGCAGTTAATATAAATGCATAAATGTACAATGACCTAAAAGCTAAATCTGCAAAGAGCTTTTCCCTAGAAATGCTGACAAGTGCTTATTTTAATAGTTCAATAAATTATAAATGGACCCAATGGAAACCGTCTTACCACAGAGGCTGACAGATACAGTCTTCCTTGTTTCCTCTGTCCTGATTGCAGCCAATCAGGACAGAGGAAACACAATACTGCTCCTGGATTGGCTGCTTTGGAAATGCGAGCCAATAGCGTAGCATTGTAGCATTGTAGCATTGTAGCATTGTGTTTTAGTATTTCAGCTTACCAAGCTTCATTTTCTTAGAAAAATCTTTATTTTTATAAATACTTTACAAATAAAACCAGCTAAAATTCTTAGTAGAATTCTTAATTTGGACGTTTTACAGAAAAATCTGAGACTAATGAACCTGAAACAGTTGGTGGTTCCCTGCACACACAAACTCTGACCACCAGATGGACCTGAACTGCTTCCCTGGTATGTGTGAAATATGCATCAACAGGAAACAGAGGAATGTGTGCTAAAGTTCTGGACGTGTTGTTTCAGACCAGCGGTGCTGTGAGGATGATTTTTATCTTTTATGAGTTATTGGAGAAGATCTGAGGGCTGTTGGGTAAATTTCCAGTTTGTGTGTTTTATGCGTGAATCATGTGAAACGTCACTGAAATGTCAAAATGATCAATAATGACTCCGGTTAAATTGTTCCTCCTGTCTGAAGCGATTCAAGTGAATTTTCAGTGAGGAATTCATTTGAAAACATGCAGTTAAACTTTTCCTTCAAACATCATGAATTCATATTTAATATGAAGTTCATATTGTTTTCTTTGATTTGCAGAAACCAAACATTTTTACCAAAAGACTGAAAGATAACTGAACCGTTAAGCACATGACAACCTGCAAAACGAAAACTTTTAGCTTCTGACTTGAACTGAAGAGCTTTAAGATGCAGTGATGCTGATCAGAGCAAAATTTGAGATAACTTTCTCAGTTCTTTGCTTCTGATGGCTGTGGAGTGAACTTACTGAATGAGAAATGGAAACACGTACCGGGTGAGTTCTGACGTAGAGAAACAGGATGCCTGCTTCCCCGAAATCCACTGAAACAACCAGCAGCCGCCGTCATTAAGGACCAGAAAAGTTTCACTTCCTCTGAGTCGTATTTGACATAAATGTGAGTGAATGATCGTCACACTATTTGCTCTCATATCGCCGCCGCCGCCCTCTCTGTTGTTCCTGCGTGAGACTCTCAGGAGGAATCAGATGGAAACGGGCTCTCTGTAGTCGAGACAACTGAAACTCTGTCCAAGCTAAAAATATTTCCCCATCAGTCTCTTCCTCTCTTCTACTGTCACTTTAACTTTCAGTGTCGCCTACTTTATCTCCCCTTGCGTTTTGCAATTCTCAGCCTAAACTTTTAGGTGAAACAAAAGTCAGATTTCATCGACAAGCTGCAAAAAGCCAAACTATTTCAAAACATAGAAACTTATCACACACACACTTAGAAAACCAGGCTTGATGATTGTAATGTTACGGCAAACAGAAGCATCTGACTGGATGTGTGGATGGTAACGAACGATTGTACAAGTTTCCCTAAAACAGGTCAGACAAATCTTAGCATTAATTTCAGTTCACAAAAATGTTTCATGCCTGGTTGAAGTGATTTTTGCTTTTCTGTATAAAAGTTAAAGGAGAGATGGAAAAACATTACCGAACAAGTTCTGACGTACTGAGTTCTGTTCCTTACCAGAGGCATGAAAGTCTTCCATCATGGAGGGGAATCTCTCTCCATCTCTCTGAGCTTTCTGCTCCATGCTACTTTCCAACTTCCTGTTTATTACAGAATCAACATCTGATAAAATCACGTTTCGCTCTAATCTGGTAGAGGGAGAAACGGCTAATTCACATTTTCTTTGTCCTGATATTTTCTGCTCAAACTTAGCCTGATGTTTGGATGGAAACTTAACAACAAGAGGAAACAGATTTCTTCTACACTGCTCTCATATTTTCACAGAATATTTCCACCTGCACTGCACCAGTCAGACATTTGTCATGCCGCCATCAAGGCTTCGCTTTGTCAAAAAAAAAGATTTACCTGCTTTTTACCAAACTTATTGTGATATTCAGACTTTAAAAGCTTCTGCAGAGTAAAGCATCAGAGTCCTGCAGTTCTTCCTCTCAGAACTCAGCTTTGATCCTCCGTTTCCTCGGCGACCTCCAGTGATTTTTAGCGTGGGGTCATTGTGAGGTCAGCAGCAGAGCCGGACGTCTTTGTTCTGCTTATTGATCCAGTTTGAATCCTCCTCAGTGACTGAGGCCAGAGCAGAACTCAGATTAATGAGGATTCCCAGAAAAAGATCCAGAAGCTTCTGACAAAGATCAGAGATTCCAGGTTTTATTGGAGCCGTTGGGAAAACAAGCCGTCTTTCCTGTTTCCAGTTTCTTTTGTTGTCCAGATCAACATCAGTTCCATGAAGCTGCTCGTTAGACGGTAGAATCTGAATCAGAGAGAAGTACTGCATGCATTGAAGAGGAGACTACAGATGACCTTTCACCTTCCTGTCTCAGTTCCTAAGAATCTCAGTAAAATCCTGCAGCAGTTTTTCAGAATCTCTTCAGTTGAGTCGACCTGCAGGAACCACTGAGAACAGCAGAACTTCTGCTTTGGACCTTCTGCTGCTTCGACTCTTGGTGGTGGATTTGTTTCCTGCCTGATCCGATTCGCTCCTGGTTTCCTTTCCTCTCTTCCTCCTGCTGTCGGCTCCTCAGCTAAAGTTACGTTTTGGGTTTCCACTGTTAGCAGGTCCTCTGTCACTTTTCTCCTGTAATATTTTCATACTTTATTATTAAATGTCCCACAGATATTTTTGTAATTCCTGACCATTTTATTATAACTATTAAAAAATAATTATCCTGCAGCTCTATGCTGGTTTAGACTCATAACTTGTGGATATTCTGGCTGTAAGTCTCTTTTATTTCATCACATTTTTTTCACAGGTTCTCAAATTTTGCTGTTAATTTTTCAAATAAAGTTCATATCCGGCTTGTTGTCTTTTTCCCCTGACTGGAGTTTTTGCAATTCCAGATTCTCCCCAAGATGATAAAATAATTGTGATTTAATTAAAGATTAACGGTCTGGAGGCGAGGTGTGTGTGTGTGTGTGTGTGTGTGTGTGTGTGTGCGTGGGGGTGTGTGTGTGTGTGTGTGTGTGTGGGATACGTGCAGCCTTCGCTCCAGCTGGTCTGCAGGTAGCTCTCTCTGCTCTCCTCTCCTCCTTGTTTTTTATCTCATGATTTTTTTAGCTCCACATACAGAAAGCAGAAAGCGGCTTTGACTAGGCCGCTGCGGCTCCAGCATGCCGGTCCTCTGGCTCCGCTCTGAGCTGTTTGTGGTTTGGGTTTGTTCCTGAGTTGGAGCCGGATCAGGACCCTGGTGGCCGGTTAAACACCTCAGGCTCCTTTCAAGCCGTTCCAGCACAATTTCCATGTTTCTCTCTGCAGAATGTTAATCAATATCAGGTGAAAAACAGGATTTTGTGGCTGTGTGACAGGAAACTCCTGCACAGAATGCAGATGAATATGCAAATTTGACCAAAATAAACCTTTAGTGACATTATTTAAATAAATTATCATGTTTCTTTACTCTGTTCATCCTTTAAAGGTCAAACTGACACAGACTTACTGAATATGACAGAGGAGGTAAATAATAGGAGGGAAACGTAAAGGAAAGAGGTGAAGCAGGAGAACGACACAGATAGACAAATTAAAGGGATTAGACGCCTCATTCCCACTAATTCCCTTATCAGCTCCTCCCACAGCCTGGCTGCCACCGCCGTGTTTACATGACCTCATCTCCCATCAGGCAGAATATTCATGGACCACATTATGCTAAGTCTCCTGTTTACCTACGTAATCCCTGGCGGACAAATGACCTGCAGCCGCTTCCTGGACGGGGGCTCCCTGTGAGGCGGAGAGCCGCCTCTGATGAGGAAGAGCGGCTGCCCTTCCTCCTGACGTAAAGGTCAAGGGTCAGGGAAGGCTCTCCTATCTCTGAGACGAAGTCGCCTCAGTCGCTCGTCTCACCTGAAACGATCCTGGAAAGAAAACTCTAAAAAACAGGAGAGGGAGAAAAGTGTGTCTGCATGGGCCTAGTCAAAGTCCAAATCTTAATCGGATCCAAAAGTCACTTGAAACATGGAAGAACCCGTCAACATTTCCTCAAACTGATGTTAGAGATGTTAGAACAACCATAAGATGTTATTATTATTATTATTAATAATAAGGCTGTTTGAAGGAGAAACTCTTCATTTTAGAAACAAGGTTAGCTTTGGGATGTAATAAATTACGATCAGATTATTCCTGCAGTCTGAGCCCGTTATGAACCTCAGAAATCAGCCATTTTCACCTCCTCTCTGCAGAACTGGAGCGCTGCTCCCCGTTTGTGCTGGCGGCTCTCCAGCTTTGAATATTCACACAATAACACTGAAGCCAATTCAGTTATGAGAATCATTTACACTTGAAGTGCTTGTTGCTAACCTCTTTATCAGACGAATCCAAATAAAGACAAAAAACATGGTTTGGATTTTGGATTAATTAAAAAACAGTTTTTGTCTGGAAGTGAATAAAAAACTTTAAAACTTTCCAAGCAGCTAAAACGAACTCAGTCGTTGTAAAACATCATCAAACTGTTGGTTTATCGTAGTTTTGCTGTAAATTTGTACTTATTAGTATATAATTTCCTCTGTCAACCAGGAACTGCTGGCTGTTTTTTACATGTGTGCTCTGACATTAGCGTTAGCCGCTACATGTTACTGAGACGCTTTAGTCCAGGATATCTTCACCGACAGGCTGAATGTGTTTAGCACAACATGATCAGATGGTTCAGAAGCAGAAATGAAGCCCACAGGACCAGAGGAAACGCTTCGCTGCTGTGTCTGGATGTTGCCTGTGCGTCAGATTTTCGGCCGTACCAGAAACACGTAAACATGAAGGTTCCGGCCAGCAGCGACAGGAAAAGAGAAAATATTTCCACAACCAAAGAGAACCAAGAGTTTAACTGAGCTCAGTATTGCTGGACTGCTTGAGTCTGGAAGGCTGCTGCATCCTCTGGAGATTTGTTTGATTTGTTTCTTGTTTATATTAATTGAATAAAAAAAGAAAACCCCTCTGGTGGTTTAGTTTTAGTTTGTACATTAGATATTTTTCACAGCCCCTCAGTGCTTTCTGTCATATTTTGCAGAAATTCACAGAGCGCTGCTTTTCCACTCAGCTCTCCTCCTTTAGAGTGGATTTCACAACCCACAGTGGGATTCAAGCCTAATAAAAACAGATCCTTGCTCTCCTCTAGGTGACAGGCCTTCAGGGCTTGTTGGGCTCACAGTGGGGGGCCAGATATTTTGGTAAATAAACCCTGCAGATCTCCTCTTTCTCCTGACGTTTCTCAGTCTTTTCATGTCTGTGTTGATCTTTTTCCTCCCAACATTTTCACAGACCAACATTTAGTCTGCGGGTCAAACAGACCACAGAGGTCAAACATCCGTTCCCCTTCATGCTGATCACGAACACAACACAAATATTCTTTAGGAAAATTCAAACAATGAAGCACCGAAAATTTAAATGATGATTTTAAGATTGAATGTTTTACAAAAAGCAAATGAACCAATAAATAATTTTTCATCATGACCAGTTTAAGGTCTCATTGTTTTTGGTTTTAAAAGTAACTTTTTCCGTCTCACACATTGAAAATGTTATCACCCAAACTCTGTAGTGTCAAAGTCCACTTTGGGCTTTTAGATACAAAACTACCTTCAAGGATTGTAATTTAAATATTTCTCAACTTATTTTGTCTTAAAAATGAAAAAATTGCACTTTTCCTTCTAGGTTATTGATTTTTATTTGGTGGTTAGATTACCTGGACACCAGGGGGCAGTGTAGTGCCTGAAGCAGGAGGCGTGGCTACCTTGTCTTCAGGTAGAGAGAAAGGTTTGATTATTGATTATTGACAGACTGTTTGTCTTTGTTCTGCTCATGTTGTTTTGCTCAGAAATGCCTTTGGGTTTTTGGCATTTCCTGGCATTGCTGCTGCTGTCAGCAGCTGATATTAATGTGAATTATTTAGCACTCTAGATCACAAGTAAATAAGCTAATTACATAGCTTAGTTTTAGGCTCATTTGGGTGAAATGTGATAACACAAAACTGTGAATCTGCTTGAAGCCAGAGCAGGAAATCTGAAAGATGTTTCTGCAGCCACACAGTTCGTCCGCTGCAGAAAAATGTTCTGTGGTTCCTCAGATCAGATGTGTTTGCATCAGTCCCAGCTGTACGGCGCTGAACACGCTGAGCACAATATGTAAATATACGTGTGATTTATGGGTGTGTGTTTTTGGTTGGTGAACAGTTTCAGCTACAGGAGAGTTCAGTACCTGCAGTGAACACATACATACATTATTAAATCATGCAACAAAGAGATGAATCTCTGCTCCAGTCTCAGTTCTTTATGAGAAACATACTTTTCTCGCTTTAATGTTTTTCTTCATTTCTAGTATATATTTCACTAAATCAGCTCTTATGAATCCAGACATTCCTGCTCTCTCCCTCATTATTTACTGATTTCTCTTCAATCAGCAGCGACTAGAACCTTCTGCCTTCATATCGAATGAGAAAACTTCCATTCAGTTTCATCTCTGCAGATTTAACACACATTTCAGCGCAGTATGTGTGCATGTGATGATGAAACACGGTGCTGGCAGCATCATGCTGTGGTCAGAGATGAAGATGAATTATGAATCCTGTTAGAGGTTCACCTTCCAGACAGTAGAATGGCCTAGTCAAAGTCCTGACCTGAGGCCATCTGGAGTCTGTGACCAGGCAGACTAAGTTTGTAGAGATAAAGCACATAGACCTGCAGCTGCAGCAGGAAGTGATTCTAGAAATCTGGTTTCATTTCTTTGTTTCTTTGCCACTAAAAATCCATAAAAGTTCAGGATCATAAAGAGGCAAAATGAGAGTTTATAGATCATAAATACATATTTCTAACTTCCTGTTAATAACGACAAACTGATCGTATTTCTCTACTTGATGAAATCTGTTACTAAAGGCAGAGAAAGATTTTACAGAATGGTCCAGATGCTTTTTGTGTCCTAATAAACGACAAAAACTCATCCCATGATTTTTGTATTTACTTGGATAATATTTGATATAAAAATCTATTTGATGATTTAAGCGAGACAAAAAACAAACAAACAGAAAAGACTTAGAAGGGAACAAACTAGATGCTGCACAACTTTCTGACCTGAATGTGAGAAACTTCAGAGAAACACTCTTTGTTTGAAAGTCCAAACCTTTCTTTTAAAAACATTGCATATTAAATAATGATGACATTTTATTACTTTTTCAGAAACTTTCATGTCAGAGTCACAGTCTGGCAGGAGACAAAAAGTGTAAATAAATTTCATAAGCTGATCTGTCATCAGTGATTCACTCAGAAACGTTTGATTATGAACAACATATGAAATTTACTCTAAAGTCGTTTTTCAAGGTTTTAGAATCTGCCAGGCTGGTTGAGTTTGATGTAGAGCTGTGAGAAACAGATTCTGGACGAACTGGAGCTTTGAAAGATGCAAAACCAACGAGAAGAACCAGATCAGAAAACCTTTCGTCCCAGAATACCAGACCTTCCAGGCAGAGAGACGCGGAGCAGCGCGACCACAACCACCCTGACAGAGACAATCAGCTCACAGTGCTGTCTGCTTGTGTGTGTGTGTGTGTGTTTACCTGCATTAAATCAGAGGAAATGCCAGCATCATCAGTCAAACTGAAGGTCAGATTTATGCCGTGACCTTTAGACCCTCATCAGCCCTTCGCCTTCTTTCCTCTCGTCTTTATTTGCTTTAAACTTTCGTTCTGATTTCTGTATAAAGAGAAATTCATGTGTGAGGTTTTGTCCTCCTGTTGTCAAGCTGCTGACCTGTGTGTGCTCAGCGCTGTCATTGATCCAGATGCCGTTTCATCCCACAGCTCAGCCTGGATGGATGGATGTGAGTCGGGTCAGAAGTGGAGGTGTAGATTTCAGAAAGGCCTCAGAGCGTTTCCTGGAAGGACGAACGATCCCAGCAGTCACACCTCACAAAAACCTGCATTGATTCAGCTGACCAGCACTGCTGGTTTTCAGTTTCCTCCACTCTTTTATTGTTATGATCGCGTTATGTTCATAGTGCCACATAAATGTGATGTAACATATTTACATATTCCTCCAGTTCTGGTTTGTAAAACATCAGGCAGATAATTACAGATCTGAAAACGTGGTGTTATAATTATGTTAGAAAAGTCGGTGGGATCATCAGAAATTGATTTATTTCAGTAAAGAAACTGTGAAAATGAAACTGTTGATTTATGAAACAAGATTGATTTATTTCAAGAGTTTGTTTCTGTTAATTGAATAATTCAAAATCGTGACTGAAATACAGAAAGACGAAAACATTCAGACCTCAGTGGCTGTTTCTGCAGCTTTCCACCAGCAGCGCTTCACATTTCACATGGTCCATGTGTTCCACATATTCCACGTTTCACATGTTCCATGTGTTTCACATGTTCCATGTGTTCCACATATTCCACGTTTCACATGTTCCATGTGTTTCACATGTTCCATGTGATCCACATATTCCATGTTTCACATGGTCCATGTGTTTCACACATTCCACGTTTCACATGTTCTATGTGTTCCATGTGTTCCACATATTCCACGTTTCACATGGTCCATGTGTTTGGTGGTGTTCTGTTGCTAAGCGACTGAGGCTCAGACTGTTTGTTTCTGGTTTGGATTTTCTGCAGCAGATTCTGACCAAACGATGAAATCAAACGTAATCAGACGACAGCTCTGGAATTATAGTCACTGCTCATTGTTTCCAGCTAACACACACACACACACACACACCCCACACACACACCCTGTAAAATCTTTCACACCTCTCTAACTTTCTGTGTTTTCATGTTACAGCCTCAGTATTTGTGCGTTTTGGGACTTTCAGTGACAAACCAACTCAAAGTTGTGCATTAATGATTTTTTTCACATATAATGTAACATTCGAATATGTTAGATATAAATAAACAACATTCGGCCACCTGTTGAGTAAATCCAGCTGTGTTATTTAATCCGATCCGGTTCCGACCCAACAGAACACCAGAGAACAGCAGCAGTATGAACACAGTTTTGTTTCTCTTCGGGCCGGATGTGAGCGGGAAACGGCCCGGCAGCCGAGCCGTGCAGCAGCAGCCACGTGAAGAAATGCCCTTGTGTCGCCTCAAGTGTTAAAACGACCCGATCACAGCAGAATCTGAGCGTGAGTTTCCCTCCCTTCTCTGCAGTCTAATCTCATGAACACACACCTAGCAGAGAGCGGACGCTCCGCGGCGTCCTCCATCCATTATGCATGTGTGTGAGTCTGCACGGCCTGCTTGTATCTGTGTGTGTAGCAGATACAGAGCTCTGCAGGTCAGAGCTCTTCATGCTAATGGCTCCATCACCTTCTGGAGGTTTTTTAAAGTTGCAGACAGATTTTCCTTTCAGGCTCTTAAGGTTTTGTTTTCTCGGTCCAGTATAAAACCGAGAGGGAAAAACAACGTCCTCCACTTCCACCTGCTGCTTCCAGCCACTTTGACATGGACTCACAGCAACAACTGGAAGACAGTTTTTTAATCTGAGGCATAAATTCATGTCCATTCTTCCCTTTTTTTTACATCATCATCATCCTCATCATCATCCTCAGTCTGCATGTTTAGTTCTGGGTTTTATGCGTTTATTGGAGCGGCTGAGGCAAACGGGCAGCAGAGCGACGTTTCTACCAGACATGGCGGTTTGTTTGTTGTATCTTTGTTTGAATTGTCGCCTTCGATCCTCATCTTTAAATCTTCCTCCTCTCCACCTGGAGCTGCTTTGGCTTTTATCTGGTTCCTTTCTCTGCCTTCCCTGTGATTTATGGCCGGTTCAGGCAGAGGAGTGGAGCAGAGTTTCATCTTCAGGCCTGCAGGTCACAAACACACAAAGATTCAGAACAATAAACACGGAGCGTGATCTGTTTTCTCTGCATCCTGCTGCTCTCAACAGCTCAGACTCAACTAAGATTCCTATCCTGCTCAGTTCACCTCCAACTCACAGGTAAATTATTTGTAACAATAAAATAATTTACATTTTATTTGTAGATGCCTTTCAAGGCTCTTGATGTGAAACTGAGGACTGAGCAGATTTAAGTTTGTGAGGAAGACGAGGCTCTTCATTGTCTGTGATGAAGAGTGAAATCGTCACTTATGGATGATTAATCCTACAAATCTGTCAATAAATATTGACAGATTTGTCAATATTTATCAAGTCATTTAAGATAAATAAATGACTTGATAAAGTAATTAATGTGCCAAATATTGCATCCAAAAACTAAAAAATAAGAACTTTCCCCACTTATTTGATTATATATTTGTTGTAAACTAATGTTTATAACTACTTTATTTAACAGAATCACTATCTATTTTTCCATTTTATTTCATTATTTAATCTTTGTTTTCATCAATCTACAAATACGGCTGATAATAAAGTTTTCAGAACTTCAGTATATGAACAAAATATGATGTGGAAATGAGCCAAAGATGCAGTTACCCACTTGTAGCAGTTAGCTTCTGTTAGCATCTGTAAGCTACCGTTAGCTGTTAGCAGCTGTTAGCAGCTGTTAGCAGCTGTCAGCTGTTAGCAGCGTTGCTCTCACTTGCTTACAGTTTGCTTCATTCGTCTAATTCCTTCCTATGAGCTGCAGAGGAAACACGTTTTCAGACACAAACGCAGGTTTACCTCCAGAAATCACAGACTTATTGAGCAGCAGCGATAAATACTGTAAATGCTTAGAGAAGCTTTGCTGTTCTAAGCATTTAGAGAACGCTTAGAACATTATTATTTCATCCTAATTCGGCCTGAACACAAAAGACTGAATCTTACTGAAGCAAATGAACCTTTTATTCAAATGAAGTAGCTGTTTTTAGACGCTGTCTTTAGTCAGAACAAGTTGGATGCGACATTTATTATCGCTAGATAAAAAGGCAATATATATTCAAACACTTCTGCACCAGTTGGGAAGTTTTATTCAAATGCAAATGAGTTTTTATTTTCTCTTTGCTTAGAAATGATTCCAGGCAATTTGCACCTCTCTAGTTTGAGATCCATGATTTATTTTCTTTCTGACAAAAAGTCTTTTGTTAAACTGATGAACCTTTAAAAAGAGAAAACCTCCAAATACCGAGGAAAATATTGTTTTGCTAACAATAAACTTTGATCCACAGATTCCCTGTTTTGACAACCTTTTCTTTTGTTTCACACGGGAACATTTTTGCTGCTTTTAGAGGCGTAAAGAAGAGCGCTGCAGTTGGTAACTCTGTTTCTGTGGATGTGGAGAAATCTAACAACTGTTTCCCTCAAGGGATTTTCTGGAGGTTTGTGCAGAATTATGGATTCAACAGTTTTCTGGTGGTTTTATACCCAAAGCAAAGAGCTGTGTCATCATGTAGGCACAAAGTCAAGCCGGTTTCCAAACAGGTTTACGTCTCACCATCCTGTGTTCAGTGTGGACAGACAAAATGTCAAGCTGTTGTCATGGAGAGGAAGACGTCTGATCTCAGGTTTCCTACAGTGAATTTTGAGAATAATCTGGTTTACCTGGAAACATTGGAGTGTTTCACGGCTCAGTGTGACGCTGGCAGCATGAGAGTCAGCTCCTCCAAGTTTCACTGAGTTGCTTTTTAAATCCCGACATTTGCTTTGTTACAGTTTATTAAGAGTTTGTTACAGTTTATTAAGAGTTTATTACAGTTTATTAAACTTTTATTACAGTTTACTAACAGTTTATTAAGACTTTATTACAGTTTATTAAGAGTTTATTACAGTTTATTAAGAGTTTACAACAGTTTACGAGTTTATTATAGTTTATTAAGAGTTCATTAACAGTTTATTAAGAGTTTATTACAGTTTATTAAGAGTTCATTAACAGTTTATTAAGAGTTTATTACAGTTTATTAAGAGTTTATTACAGTTTATTAAGAGTTTACAACAGTTTACGAGTTTATTACAGTTTATTAAGAGTTCATTAACAGTTTATTAAGAGTTTATTAAAGTTTATTAAGCGTTTATTACAGTTTACTAACAGTTTATTAAGAGTTTACAACAGTTTACGAGTTTATTACAGTTTATTAAGAGTTCATTAACAGTTTATTAAGAGTTTATTACAGTTTATTAACTGTTTATAACGTTAGAGACGTTAGAGGTGAGCGGAGGAGCTGGAGGACTGAGGACGTATCCAACATGCCTGGCGCAGCATCGATTCACCTCAAACAGCTGAAATCATTCACTGACTCACTGGTGACCTCACACACGTTTTATTTAACATCATCACGACTGAATCTGAGTCAGACACTGGCCCAGGAGAAGTCCCAGTTAAATGGACTGGAGGAACTGGTTTTGTGTTGGGTTTATTGATTCAGGATGGATGGAAACAAAAGAAAAGACATTTCTTTAGATTTTTCCCCTTTCTGGACATGTTGTTAGCTTGTGTTGTAAAGTGATGCGTTTCGGTTTGTTTTCTGTCCCGGTGGTTTCTCTGGGCGTCCGCCTCCTCTGGGCTGTTTGTACAAGTAATATCTTTGACGTAAACACAGAGTAATGTTGAGTCTATCAGAGGTAATTGCTCGTCTCTCTGTGGTTCTCTGGAGTCCCTTTTAAATCATGGCGTCTCTCTGCTCTTATTATGAGAGTTTTCAGCCTCATTTTTATCTCTTTGTGTCTAAAATAATCCCAGTTCTTTGATGTTTCCTCTTTGAAGATGTTTTCTTGTTTTTCAGCGATCATCCAGCTGTAAGAAGGAAACTGCAGCCCATGAGCAACAAGCATGAAGTGCAAACTCATTTTCACACTTTGTTGCTGTAAAATATTGAGAATTAGGGGATAATCAAACAATTTATCAATTTACTTTTTAAAGGAATGTAGATTCAAGAAGCACATTCTGAAGAGTGTTTATTTGCTGCAGCATTTGATTTCAATAAATCTAAATAAAACCCATGAAAAGTCTCTTTTTTTCTTTTCATTCCTGCTCCATTTCCTGCTGCAGCAGGAAGCTTGACATTCCCTCTGTGCAGTATATCAATGCAGAGGATTTTGAGGCTTTGCATCGGCTCAAGCATCAGTGACACTCCACCAGGCAGCACCGAGCGCAGACTGAAAGCGGAGAACATGAATAGAGCTGGAAGCGTCGCGGCTGAATGCACGTTAAGAACCCGAGCAGCGGGTTCTTAACGTGCTCCGGGTCGAACACGACGCAACCTGGAGGAGTAAAACATCATCACCGTTCTGCCATTTGACTTTCATTACATTAATGTAAGTGTAAGACAAACCAGAACATCCCGGGATTGTTGGAGCAACATATTTTCAGCAACTTCATTTTTATTTAAGATTTGCATCAACAAACAAGACGAGTCCTCCAGGCTTTTATGTTTAATCTATCAGAGGAAAACACCTTGTTTGCCTTTGGTAACCGAGGGCAACCAGCGCAGGAGAAGGCTGGGATGTTGTGAGGAAGCTGGATGGCAGCGGCGGCGTGTTCTGCAGTCACCTTCAGGTTAATCACTAAATCTGTTTGAGAGAAAACACGGCTGATTAGAAGCCTGGCTGAGACGCTACCCTGCAATCAGAGCCACGCCGCCTCTGATCTCCTCAATCAGCTTTCATCCTGCTCTCTGCTATGCAAATCCACTGTCTCATAAAGAGGCAGAAATAAACAAATCACTACCTATTAACACTAACCTGCTGTAGGTGTTAGCGCTGCTATTAGATGAGATCTGCAAGAGAAAAAACCTTAATAAGCTTCAGAAGAAGAATGAATTCAGATCAGAAGCAGAACGAAATATCAGCTCAGATTTACAGATATTGATCATATGTTGTTCATTTCTCCACATTCCCTCTTTGTGATCAGTTTACATCACTTTAATTGTTACCATTTTGCTCACTATTAGAGACACACAGTTATTATACAGCTGCATTAAGCAGAGGTTTATATTGTTAGAGGAAAAATAAAACTGAACTAACAGAAGCGTCTCAGTGGGAAACTTTCTCCAGAATATTCGGCTGTTCAGAACCAGTTGGAAAGTTTTTGTTTTCTAACCAGAGGAAACCAGAGCAGAGTTCAGATTTACATCCATAGCAACAAAACCTTTTGACCTGCTAACAGATATTTAACTCAGACAGATTTAAAGTTACTTACTGTTAAACTCCAGGCGTCTGGGTCTGATGTCCAGCAGCTTTTAAACGTCCCCCTGCTCCAGTGAACGTACTGGGATTCTCCTGAAGAGTCTCAACGTTGAATAAGTTTTATGTTTCGCTTTCCTAAACTTACATTTCAGCTCCATGGCTTCAGTCAGGTAAGGAGGGCAGCAGTGGACAGCAGAGGCAGATTAGCATTGTTAGCACACGCTGCGGCTTTGTCCAGTCACCTACAGAATCAGTTGACCTTTCACACCACAAAGTCAAACAGCAGAGCTGCTGCCAGACGCCTCCGAAAGCTGAAAGGTCAGAGAACAACTGGGTGCACAAGCAAACACACCAGCAAAGTGTTAGCCTGATGCTCTGAGCAGGAAGGAACCCGAACAGTGTGAATTTAAAAAGGTCAAGTACAAAAAGTCTGCAGGTGTCTGTTTGGAACGTGGAGTGTGAAGAACAAATTAGACTGCAGCCTCAGCCAGCGTTCTTTATTTAGTTTATATCTAAACGTCTGAATGTTAAATTATTATACTGGACTTTTTATAAATGAGCTTTTTGTTTTATGAGTGAGACAGTGAGCCGTCGATGAAGCAGCTGATGAAGTTTCAACACGACTTTCCTTCGTCTCTGTTTCTTCTTCCCTCAGCTTCTCTTTGTCTGACAAGCGAACTCTGGTGAGTGACGCTGAAGTCTCACTTCACTTCATTCCAGTTGTGCTGGACACTGGCCATTTCAGACCAGTGGCTCAGGTTGGCTTTGAGTGAAGGGTGTGACTGCAAGAATCCCTAATGGGGCGGCTGGAGGTGACTGAGGCACAGCCAGAGAGATGAGGGGAGGGGTGTGTGTGTGTGTGTGTGTGTGTGTGTGTGTGTGAAATGGGAGAGAGGGAAAAAGAAAAAGTCTAGAAACATTAGTATCTAAAGTTGAACTAAAATAAACTGGCCATCTTGTTCTGCAGCCAAACAGCTTCTTTCTTTGACTACTGAAGTAAAATCAGTCACTGGATGAAACCTGGTTGGACTGATTCTCATCATGTTTAGAAAAAATCATGGTTAGATTAATTTTTTATTCCAAATCTTTCAGTAATCTGAGGCTGCATCATTCCCACCAGCTCTGCTCAGTCCGCTTTAGTCCAACTCCAGTCCGTTTGTCTAGAAAACCCGGTTCGATTTTGGAGGTATGACCAAAGGACCAAACTCAGCCTCAGTTTGATCGAACTGAACTCCAAGCGGATTGGAGACCGCGCCAAAAGCAGGACAGGGCATTCTGGGTAAATACAACCAAAACAAACGTGCTAGCCTAGCGCTAGCAGCAAAAATGGCTCCTGGTCTAAAGACTAAAGAGAAATCCTCCAACCATTAAAATCTGACGCCTCCATCTTGTTTCCATCTGGTGAAGAAGGAAGTTGCTCTCAGTGTCTTCAGAGGTTTTTGTGTCGTTTCCTTCAGTGGTTCTTG
>CAEGAE010023344.1:0-28008 GCA_903067095.1 Girardinus metallicus | reverse complement strand
ACATTATCATGACTCAATAAAATCCTCCCAGGCCGAACTTGAAAACTGGACGTTATGCTGCTAACGCTTAGCTTTCGTCAACAACTCAGGCGGAAGTGAGAGAGTAAATAAAGTCCCGGCCGGAACACGGTGCGCTAAATAATAAAACATAATATAACGAGGCTTCGAGGCAGATCAGTTTTCCTCGAGGAATTTTAATAATCGAGGTACTCGAATCACTCCAGGAATCCTTTCAGCCCTAGAAATAAGTACATTTTTAGACCATTGTGAAAATACAAAATTCACTATGAATTTGGTGCAGCGCCTTTCTTTAAGAAAGGTTTTAAACAACCTGAGGCAAAAACCGTTGGCTATACAAAATGAAGGTGTAGCTGAAATGATTAATTGTATTGGTTGTGTTGAATCGATTATTGAAATAGTTGTCAACTAATTTAGTAATTGATTATTTGTTGAGCATACAGACTAAAAAAAGGTTATTTGCTGAAAGATTTTGCAATTACGATACTTGTGTTACTTAACATCTATATTGTTGCAGTTTAGTCAATAAATGTTTATTGTCTTATTGAAAAAAATATATACTTTTATTTGCATATTTTCATGTATTTCTAATATTGTATAAAAAGTTTGAAGTGATTAAATAAAAAAATCTGCAGAATTTTTATCTGATTACTTGTCAGAATAGTTGATTACTTAATAACAGTTAGTTGCAGCTTTAGTTGGATGATTGATAAATAGATGAATGAGTAATTGTTGGTCAGATGGATAGGTAAAACAGATAGAGATGGAAATCCTTCCCCTGAGCAAAAATACACAAACCCTTCTAAAAATAGGAAATGAATCCACATCTCGTCCTCAGTCTTACCAAGTGGTCTATCTCTGTCCACAGCTTGGATGTCCATCAGGCCAGGCAGATTTGCTCTCACAGTAATGGTGTTGGCCCCGGTGTTCTTGTCGGCTCGCTGAATGCTGCGGCTCTGCCAGTCCGTCCAGTATATATGAGAGCCCAGAAGGGTCAAACCATAAGGGTGTTGGACGGGAGTCACAAGGGTGCGTCGATTTTGCCCATTCAGGTCAGCTGCCTCAATACGCTACAGTCAGATAACGGATTACCATTGTGATATCATTATTTTCATTTAAGACATCAGAAATGTGACATGTGTGGCAAAACAATTAAAATATATGATTTGTACAGAAAAGATCAATGCAGTTAGCACTGACCTCAGTGTGAGCATCAGCCCACAGTAACTGGGATCCGGCCGGGTCAACAGCCAGACCGTTAGGCCAGCCCAGGTTGTTACTTATGAGGACCACACGGTCCGACCCATCCATAGCTGAGCGCTCTAGCTTGGCATGCTCTCCCCAGTCCGTCCAGTACATGTAACTGGAAAGCAAGCAGCAAAGAAAAAAGTAGATAGGTAAGAAAAAATTAAAAGTGAACATTGAAATCACAATCAGATTCCAACAGCAAGTGCAGAACAGTCTAGCTGTCTCACCCCATCTCGTGGTAAAGAGCTATGGCTCGGGGACTGTCAAGGTTCTGCCACACAAGAACTTTTCTCATTGAGCCATCCAGGTTGGCTACTTCAATACGGTTGATTCCAGTGTCGGTCCAGTAAATCTTCCTGCCAACAGCGTCCAACGCTAATCCATCCGTCGTCATCAAGCCTGCGAAGAGACAAAGGTGCAGTAACCACAACAAAACTGAGTGAAGTTACACTGTAATGTGTGCTGTCTATATACCTGTAGATATGATGTCTTCATGGGCTGTTCCATTAATGTTGGCTCTGCTGATTTTCTTTAGTGTGCTATCAGACCAGTAGACTTTACCTGCAACAGACAACACATAAAAAAAACTCACATTTCTACACCACTTAGTCTGATAATTAGGTATTTAGAAAACATCAGAGGGCATACAAACCTTCTTTGGGGTCAACACCAATAGCAATAGTGTTTTTCATTGAGCTATTGACAGCCAGAACCACATCAGCAAAATATGGAATGTCAAGAGAAACCATCCTGATGTCCGTCCGCCGAGCAAAGATAAGGAAGCTACTCATGCCTGTACACACATGCATCAACAGTTTTGTTATAAAAACAGGTGACAGTTTTTTAAAGTCATAAATTCTGAAATAAATATACATTTATTAGACATTTTGTTGTTTTTATTTGCTTTCTTTTTACAAATATACTTTGCAAGCTTATGAATTTATGAAACAGTATTGGCCTGTTGCAATTAATCAATCACACAGGAGCTTGATAGTTTCCTTTTGCATTATTGGTATAAAGACAGAAGCACTATAAAAACAAAAACTGAATGACAAAAGTCTTCAGTCTAGTGCATTGGTCTCATCTAGCTCCTTTGTTTGGTGTAAATGTATAAAAAAAGATGATGAACAGACATATTTTAATGCAATACCTGAACCTATTTTTGAATATTATTTCTCAGTGAATATGCCAACTGCTCATCTTATTATATCACCTGTTTAATATTTTTAGAATGTAATCAGAAGGTTTTCTGTACCAGGTGTGCAGGTCTTCCCGTCGCTCTGCAGATTGATCCCTGTGGGACAGGAGCAGCTGGAAGCTTTGGGAGCAGGCGCCAGGAGACAGAGGTGGCTGCATCCTCCATTATTCACTGCACACGGATTATTCACTACACAATGACACACAGAGGCTCTGATCACCCAAAGACCTACTTGTAATGTATGCTCAACAGAAAAAAAAAAATTAAATTATGGCGATAACCCCAGAGTAATTTTAATCAAAACAAAGTGAGGCGAAAAAACGAAATAGAATCTGTTATAATGTCAGGAGACATTATTAAGACAAAAGAATTGAGAACCTCCAAATAATTTGCCACAAAAATTTTAAAAAAATAAATAAATAATTTCCCCCAGGAAACAAACTCTAAGTGCCAATATGCAAAAAAAATTAAAATCATTCATTTATTGGGGAATTCAAGCAATTTAAATTAATTTAACAACTCTCATGGAAAATTTTGCACCAGGATTGAAACTTGGAAAATTTTTTAAAAATGTCACATATAGTCTCCAAATCTAATTCTAACAGATTCCATTAAAAAATATTAATCATTAGCTATAGCTCCGATGCCTAACAAATCCTGTAATACAGTTTCAATTTAGACTCTTTTCGAGCAATAGTTATTACAGAGGTAAAATAATAAAATCACTTAATGGCATCATGTAAAGACATGTCTACATGTCCAGATACACAGACTGACCGGTTTCCCGGTGCCGATGGAACATGTGAATATCCATAAGATTTTCCAGATTTTCAGCCAGCGTGTGGCGCTCCAAGCCAGTGAGTTTATCAGCACTCTGAATGCTCTTGGACAGCCAGTCAGTCCAGTACAGCTTGTCTTTGTGTACAGTGAGCCCGAAAGGGTGAGGCAGCTGACTGCCTATCAAAACCTAGAAACATAATATTGTGATTTAACTTCCCAAAACAGACAAAATTAATTTTCGATAATGTTATTTTCTAGAAAAGTAAGCATATGTTACCTGTCTGTCAGAACCGTCGAAGTTGCCATATTCAATAGTTTTCATGCCTGCATCGGCCCAGTACAAGCGTTTGGTCTCATAGTCGATGGCGAGTCCATTGGGCCACGTCAGATTGGACGAGATTATGACAATCCGATTGGAGGCGTCCATTCCTGCACGCTCAATCTTTGGGTTGGCTCCCCAGTCGGTCCAGTACATGAAACTAACCAGACAACAAAATATTCAGTATGTGCATGTAGTATCTGAGCTAAAATAAAACATTTTATAACATGATTAATATTCTTACCCTCCCGTTGGGTCGACCACAATGTCTCTGGGTCGGTCCAAGTTCTCCCAGATCAACACAGTCCGCATGCTGCCGTCTGCATTGGAAACTTCGATACGATCCGTACCTGGGATCAAAAGTAGAACAGTTATATTCTCATGCTATGCACCCTCACACTACTTATTGTACATTATTACATGAAAAATATTCTGCTACTTGAGGCATTTTACCAGCATCGGTCCAATAAAGTTTGTTGGTCACCCAGTCAATTGCCAAGCCTGCAGGGCTTTCCAGGCTTGTATCTACCACCACCTGAAAAAAGGGATGACAAGAGTTAGATTTTTTTTTGTTCTTCTTGGGGTGTTGCTACACATTTTTGTATCAAAACTATATTCTTTCAGAATTCACATTCACTTTTATAGCCAATTTTTGAAATGCTCATTAATAACTTTTGCTGATATTTTGACAATGGTCAAGATATCAGGACAAAATGAAAGACAAACGGACTGACATATAACTAGATGATGAACATATAATCACGTATACAGATTAAGCAGATGTCCAAATAGATGGGTGGGAGGTTGTATGAACAAATTAACAAATAAAAATACGGCTGACCAAACAGATCCACAGATGGATGCATGTCACCCTCTTCTTGTCCAACAGATATAAAATCCAACAGCATTAAATATATGTTATCCTTCAGGTAAAATAAAACCTTGTGAATATCACAAAATCTTGTGAATATATTCGGCTAATCTTCTAAGGAATGAAACCACTTGATGTAATTTTATAACACCTCCAACAGATGGAAGTATTGCATAAATTTAATAGAATCATCTTCTGCAGCTGCTCTCAAGGAAGAGTCACATTAAGAGTTCAGTCAGACTGGAAATGTCACTGACCTCTTGGTTGGTACCATTCCACAGCGCTCTGTTAATGGAGTCTGTGGTGACGTCCGTCCAGTAAATGTAGCCATCTTTGTCATCCCAGTCCACTGCCACGGCGTTGCGCACGTCGGCCAGGGGGATGACATCATCGGACATGTCCTCAGTATCAAAGCTGATTCGTCGGATGTCCGTCCTTCGGGCAAAAAGCAGGAACTTGTCAAGACCTGATTAAAGACCAAAGGTCTTCTGTCAGTCCTCTAGGTTTAACAATGAGGTCAACAATAAACAACAACAACAGCATTACCACAGATCAAGTAGCTCTTAAAAGGCACATTTAATTACACAAACTGATTAGCATCATAAATCACAACATAATTACAGAGGAATGACCTACATTAAAAGCTAGGGGTTGTGTAAGAATATGACATAAGATGTTTCTCATTCAACTTGTGAAATTAGCTAATAGAAAAAAAAAAAGATAAATTAAAAGCTTATAAAAGTAAGATTTATTTTAGGTCAGCAGTTATTAGACCACATTGAAATGTAAAATGCCTCACATATTGAATAAGGTAGATATCTTATTATCTGGGTGCTCATTTGTCCTCTAAAATTTCATTTCTTGAAGCAGCTCACACCTCAGCTCTCAGGTTGATCCAATTATGTGACTGTTACAGGATTACCTCTTCTAATTTAGCTGCCCAGCATGGACTGTTTTATTATAAAACTGTCAAGAAGCAGAGGCTGCAAAAGACAAAATCAAATATTTTACACCATTTGTCACCTTCTTTAGGATTACATTTTTTCTGGCTAATAAATCTGTCAATAACACAATCAGTTTTATGTTTGATAAATGTAGGTTTTGGTGACAAAAATAGCTACAGGTAAAATTAAAGCTCATGTGAAGTACATTCTGTAATTATTGGTTGAATTATGTCATATTTACATTTCTGATGGTATTATCTAGGGATGGGCGATATGACTTGAAATTATCATCATATTTTGTTGTACTGTTGTGATGACTATTAAATTGACAATAACCATTTATTACATCTTTTTTAGGCAACCGTGTAACTGTGAGCCACAGCAATTATAGCCCATAAATACAAATACTGCTCTTGAAAAACATCTCCACTTGTAATGTGCTTCTTTAGGACACCACTCACATAAAGAAGTGCGACTTAAATCACTGAACTGCTCACAGTAACTGCATTTTCAATGTTACTGGTATTTATTGATGCGATCAGGATCCAAGTAATTGTGGTGATTTGTTTTTGTCCACATCATTTATTTTTTAATACGGGGCAGGTTTTCCTAATATTTAACTGTACCTAAATTAAAGTCTAGCTTTTTCAGCATTTTTAGTATAAGATTATGCTGCTGTAACAAAAAACAGGAAGCTCTGCAGTTGGAAATTGACTCACTGTCAGCACAGTTGTTGCTGTCCACTTTTTTGAAGCCAGTGGGACAGGCGCACGTGTAGGTCTTGTTGCTGGGGAGACACAGGTGGCTGCAGCCTCCATTGTTGGATCCACAGCGGTTTCTGCCACCTTCAGGACAAGAAGTCATACAGAGCTCATGTTACAGTTGTTTTGTGAAATTTGACAGAGGCCATATTTGCAAACCTTTGACTCCGTCCTCACAGTTTTCCATAGTATTCTAATTGATACAAATAAACTTGTAGTCAGAAATCAAATAGCATACTTTGCAAAACTTCCTTTGTGTTGCATCTAAAGTACCATGACCAAAGAACTTAGAATGTCAGGTCCTTTTAGAATGAAGGTGTGTGTTTGGATTTTACTGGAACGCCACACTGTCTGCCCTTTACTTGGTCTTTAAGCTCTACACCAACATGAGCTCAGATGACTGACAGAACATCATCTAAAACAAAAACACCAGTGCCTGACCTCCCTCTGGCACTGCAGAGGCAGCTCACAGTTCATTTTAGAGTCAGACGGTAACAGTGCTGTTAACAGTACAAACACAAAAACTTTCTCTTGGCTGCATGTCAAGTGCAACATGGTTTGCTATCAAAGAATACAAGCTTTCACTGTCATTTTAATAAAACCTTCGCAGCTCACCAGTTCACAACATAATCTAATACTACTGCAGCAGATTATTCTCTTGTCTGTGTAAGGCAAGCTTTCTCATCTGCACGATAATATTGTACCTGTGTACTCCCAATGCTTACCCACAAGTGACTTACCAATATTGATGTTGAAAAAACTTTTTCCATCATAACTTATTATGTTTTTAACTAAAGGAAACATACTGTCATGGGACATAAAAGACCGATTATCATTTTTATTAAAACTTTTAAATCTTTAAAGTATGAAAGACGCATAAATCACAGTCAGTCTTTCCATTGCTTTTTGGAGAGAAAAAGTAATGGGGAAAAAAAAGCACTTTTCTAACTTTTCTTAGTCACGTTGTCTAAAATAGAAAGGCACAACCATATGCCGATGACGATGTAATGTCTCCGCACCATCTGGGAGGCTCACACTCCCTGACTGCAAACAGAAAGGACTGTTTTTCTTGACCAAATAAATAACTTCTTAGTGAGAATATTTCAAAAGGAGGTTTGCCCATTTGTTGCGAACACAGAAAAAGGCTACTTTGGACACATTTGCAACAAAGATCATTTATGAAAGAAAGATCCATAGAACAAGGAAAGAGAACAGATTCCTCCCAATCTCTCTGTTCGAAACACATTTTACCCAGGATTATCCAATGTTGGATTTGATGGAAGGACAAAACACTTCATTCAATGGCTATGACAGAAAGTTTTGTGACTCAGTGAACAATCAGAACACTGACACAATCCAATGTGGTTTGCAAGCATATAATTGTCACGTACTAAAATGTTTTCTTTTACAGGGATGTTTACTTTTTATGTTTTCTTTGTCAGCATAAGCAGATTTGCTCATTGAATAAATGACTAACTGCGTTCTCCAAACATTATTCCTGAACATTTAGCTTTGATAAATAACATAACGCCAAGGCAAGATTGCTTTGCCCACATAGAAGTGTAATGCAGGTAGAGCAAACATCTGACAAAAACACGGTTAAACGGCAAAGGTAGTAAAGCTCACTGACCAAATACCTGAGGCATTTGGTCAGGTATTTCTTGGCGAGACTTTTTTTTTCTCCAGACAACATTAAGGAAAAAAAGACAAACAAAAAAAAAGTCATACATCTGGTTCGTGGTGTTATTTATGGGAACCCACAAAAAAATTGACGCCAAAGCCCAAAGGTCTGATCTTAAAAAAATACCATATAAGGAGCGCTAAATTGCATTTGCAAAAAATGAATGTTTCACATGAGCCTGTAAATTCAACTCCGTTTGGGTTTTGGAAATGGGATAAACTTTAATCTGGATAAATTGTGTCTTAACCTTTAAGTGTCTTTTAGGGCCATGTTGCCAAGGGAAACTAAACAAACTTGATGCTATCTTAAGCATATTGTTGTGACAGCTACCTTGCTGTAGAGTTACCTTTACTATTAAAACACAGATATGTGCAGTAAAGTCAGACAAATATCAGAGTAACAATGCTGGTCAGAATTGAAGCAAATTTTGCAAAGGTTGTTCGGAATACTTGTGGAAAAAAAACACAGTTTTTAAATTTGTGGGTGTAGGGTGTTCATTTGTTAGGTCTCTAACCTAGTGCTCTCACATGACACCATTGTTGTGTTGTTGCTTCTCAGCAGATAAACAATCATACATTTTCAGGAATTCAAATTCAGCTTAGAGTTTCCTTCTACTTGTGCTCTTGGCTTCTTTGTGCCCGTCTTTGCATTTCTAAGCTGCTTAACATATTTCTCAATTATTAACGTGGAAGCAAATTTAACTGGAAATTGGCAAGTTTTCAATATGGCAATCTGTACCTTGAAAGCAGTGAGGGGGTCCTAGTTTTGAGTCTCATTAATAAATCTGACGTCTCTTCAAGCTACAGATTCTTCATATTGTGAATTTGTAAACTAACAATATAATATAATAATATATAAAACTTGACCTCAATGAATTGTAGAACATGACAGACAGCCTGAAAATAATTTAAAAAATAAAGAAATTGGATGTTTTTGCAATTTCTTGTTTTCCATTTCAGAACTGCGATTTCAGATTGCAACTAGTCCAAATCACAAACTGTCCATCATCTTTAAGTTGAACAGGTTTCATCAATGCTAAAATCACCTTCATTAACTGATTTCACCTCCATGTATTTCACTATGCCACCTAGGAGAAAGTCATGCAAATATTCTTCTCCTCAAGTTGTGCACTGACCTGCAGGCTGCCTTTGTGGGTGAAGAGTATGGATGTCCATGGGAAAGTGGAGCTTATTGCGGATAACCTCCTGGTTTTTGCCGGTGAATTTGTTGGCACTGTTGATGCTCTTGGTGTGCCAGTCAGTCCAGTACAAGCTGTCCTCAAAAACTGTGATGGCAAATGGATGCGGAAGGCCTAAACAGAGAAAGATTGGGTGAAAAAAATGCAAGTAAACGAAGCAACAAGCATCAAAGCTCATTTTCTAATAAAAAAGACATTTTGTTGTGAAAAGTTACTCATAAATGTGCAAAAAGATCGACGTCAAATTTCACACCTTCTTAATGAGCAAAAATAATGACTTGTGTTGGCTTAGAACACAACAAACAAACTGAATGATGTTACAATTGGCTCTTTCTATGAAGATACTTAATATTTCCCTATTCAGTGCCGTGGTTTTGACTGATGTTATGCTGTCTGTACATAAAACTGCTTTCAATTACTTAGCCTCTCATCAAGCCAATAGCTGGTTTTGTTGTGGCCAATCAATCCAAAAACCAAGGGCATTGCATAATCTGACTTCTCTGTCCAAAATCTGACTGCAAGATCAAAGGCAACCTTTAAACTGAACACAATAAGACAAATATTGGCCAGTTCGTTTTTAAGTCTGCCCGTGCAAAATTTGATGGAAGATCTTAATCTCAACAGTAATAAAGTCCAGATTTTCACCACATATATTTTATTTGGGTTTCCATCATGAAACAGTTACCCATGTGGACCAATAAGTTGGGTTATTTAGGTCAGATGATGGTTTGCGTGCTAGTTAAGGCAAGTAAACCACCAGTTTTTCAACTCCATTTTGGTTTAACATACAGTTGCTTGGAAAAGTACTAGCTATTGCTGAAAGAAATCCTGCAAATGTGGAAAAGGATGCTTCAGCCAGATAAGGCAAAATGTAACATTTTGGTAAACACACAGCATAGCATGTGTGGAGGAATAGTAACCCTGAAAACACAATCCTCACTGTGAAAAAGTGGTTGAAGAGTCATGCTGTGAGATGCTTTTTTTTCCTCAGCAAAGGGAGGAAAGATGGTCAGAGTTGAAGGAAAAGTAGATGGAGTTAAAAATGAGAATCCTCTATATAGCTGCAATTTATTCAGTCTAAAGCAGTGGTTTCCATTCTACAAGTAAGTAACTCTAAAGACACAAAAATGGCTAAGTCAAAGTCCATAGCTTTGGAACAGGGTTATAATTGTTTTAGGTTTTTGATTATACATTAGTTTTATTTCATTGTGACTTTTTGTTGGTCTAATTAATTAGTTCTTAGAGTATGTTGGCTAGTTTATATCGGTTCAATATTTAGTTTAGCTTTTATTAGGTTTAGTAGTAGTTTTGGTTTTATCATACTTTGGTTAATTTTTAGGTGCAGAATTCAAAAAGGTCAAAGTGTTGAATCTCAGTAGAAAATGTATTCAGTTATTGTTGAACAATTAACAGCAGTATTTTCTCCCAACTTTTGCCGTCGTCATTTTGCAGACTAGAATAAGTGCAAAAACACAAAAGCGAAGGATATTATGTATATAACTTCAGTATGTTTTAGGTTTATAAACATACAATATAGTTCCAGTTAGTCCAGATTAATTACCATTTTTATTTATTTCAGTTAAAAAAAAAGTTCTCAATTTCACTTTGTTATTTTGTTAGTTTTAGTTAACTCTGATAAATGTGTCTGTGAATCAGCTAAATAAATCTTGAAATCGCTTTTTGTAGGCTGCAATATTTGTCTCAGAGCCCCTGAAAATGTCAAAATTGAAGATCCTGGCAGTATGTTCAATTTTGTAGCTAAATTACGTACATTCATCTGCATTGTTGGGTAAATAAGTTTGTACCTTGCAAAGCATGCCGACTGTTAGTCACTTTTTCTAATTACACAAATGTCTGAGCTAGACCTTCACCTGAACACGGAGCAGAGGAAGAAAGTATCCCAGAAAACGTGACAACTGCTGAGGAGGACTCTTGTGCCATGCTGGTTCAGTTTAAATTTATTTTTTCTCCTCCATCCTAATCCTTCTGCAGAACTGTAGCTGAAAAAGCAGTTGGATGGGATTGCTGAATGGATGGAAAAAGTGATTTCTGCTTTACAGAGCGGCTGCGGTGATTGAGGCGGGTATGCTGGTGCTTAGCTTTTCAAAACACCACGGCTAGTTTAATGAAAGTGTTTTACGACACAACATAAATGTCAATTGCTAAATGGCCAAAGTGGGAGGAAGACTGGAATGATAATGAGCAACAAGAACCAGAGTGACTGCGTGTACTCGAGTGTAAACTCAGCGAAACAACAGTTTCATTGTTTCAGTCGGCATGCTTTGCAAGGTACAAACTTATTTACCCAACAATACAGATGAATGTACGTAATTTAGCTACAAATTAATACAAATTGCTTTTGCTTCTGAGGTCTCAAACATTTTACAGTCTTTATAATTAAAAATGCCCCCCAGCCTCCTCAGACAGATCCAGGTGCATGTCTGAAGCTATTCTGATAAAAACGTGTGTATTTTCTGATCTTATCGCATCGTAAAGGAGACAACATTTGCACACCCTATTTCCTCCACCTAATTCATCGACGTCAATGATGGCGCCTGGTTTTGACACGGTCACCTTCTTTCTTATCCTCTTCACACCCTGCTTTTCCGGGACAGCTGGAGGAGCAGCTGCAGGCGGACGGGGCATCAAACGCTCCAGCAAGTCTTCACAGATATGTCACCTTTAACCTACATGTGGCACATTCCTGTCCTCAAACGCCTCAACAAAATCTGTCGCACTTTGTTTCAAGAGCTTATCAGCAACACAGCGTCGCCTCCAGCTGGACAGAAAGATGATAGAAAAAGGCTGGAGTCATCTTTGTTGAATTTTTTATTTGTGGATTTCACTTCGCTTTGAGATGAATTTTCTCTGATGTGAAGTAGCTTAATCAAAAGAAATTTTGATAGGAGAGAGATCCACAGCCTGCTGCTCTGCTCGTATTCCCCAATGTATCATAACAAATTATGTCTTGGTTTTAGCCTCATTTTACTTACAAAATGGGAGATGAAGAAGCAAAAATGGCATGACATGTTTCTCTATGGTATAAATGTGACATAATAATCTTGAGTCCGTCTTCAAAATGACAATATAAGACAACATGTTTTGTGTTGCCAGGATTGGATCTGTGGTATACAAGGCATGTTGGGTGACCACATGTCCAAAACCATTTGATGTCCACAAGCTGAGCAGTGGGAGTTAGACCAATCATGTCAGGAACTTTATCTGTCTGAACCTCACAAACAAAAACGTGAGCAATTCCTCAACTACCACTGGAACCTCACATTAAATAAGGTGGTGGATCCATGATGCTGTGGGCCCCAAGGAACCTTGATATAATGCTTCGCATAACAAGCCTTTTGTAATACCACAGTATTGTAAATGACAATCTGGAGACTTGCACCAGAAAACTGAAAATATGTCATCAATAAGTGTGTAAACAGGATAATGATCATTCTTATCAATAACAATAACAATTTTTCAGCACTACAAGTCCTTAGGTATGAATCTTATAAAAAAAAACATGAGGTGAGCAATACTGCATTAAGGACCTAGAACTCTGGACAACTGATTGCAACATAAGCAATGGTGAAATATTCCTCTCATGGTGAAACTTTGTGAAATCTTGTGAAAAGACAAAGTGTGTTCTTATTGGCACCAAGGGGGGTCTGCAAATTATTAACATCATGCAGGCACAGAAAGTGTTTTTGAAACAAATATACTTAAGGAATGGATTTTCTAAAATATTACATTGAGAAACTAGGGTACTTTTATAAAAAATGATCTTACCTTCTAGAGATTTTGAGAAAAGAAAAGTTGGGAAATAATTAAGGAATGAGTTAATCTTCTGTTCTGCCTTTAAGTTTTTATAGTTAAGTTTTAAACACCGAGAAGTCTTATGTTTCATCTTAAGCTTATGATATGTGCATGCATTAATCCTGAATTAAAAACTAAAAACTGTTCAGGTCAACTATATAATTGTGCATTCACAAAATAATAAATAAATGACATTTGAGGGAAAACATTTAGAAGTCATGAATATTTCCCTAAATCTACATTAGTCATTTGATTATTGTGCAGGAGACAGTTTTGTGAAACCACAGTGGGCCAATATTTGGTCTCTGGCAGAGCTACTGTATGATCATGACAATGCACAAAAATAACTAAATTAATTAATAAACACTCCCACAAACTTGCAGAGACAACCAGACTGTCCTTCCTGTCCCACCACCTCCAGCTGAACAGGTGTGCAGGCCGGATAGCGCCACCATCCGTGACACACACCACAGGGGGCTGGCCCACATCCAGCCAGCTACCTCACACACACAAACCTACGCAAACCCACATGCAGATCTATAGGTGCAGGGGGATGAGTGCTCGTTAACATTCCTGGGCACAGCAGCTCAGAGTGCAACACATCCTCTTGTGCGCACACACACAAAAAAGAAAACGTCCCATTTGTCCTGTGTGTTGTCTGAGCAAACACAAGCTGTGGAGGAAGGACAGGGCCAATTACAGCCTTTTATCCTCAGAGCACACATCATTAAGAAGAGCTCACAGGAATGATGCCCTGCACACACACCCACATCAAACATTTCCCCTGTCCTCTTTCTTCCCACCCTGATCATCACTGATGGGCTTCCACCATCTTTCCACTTCATCAGAAAAACACTTCAAAGCTTAGAGGGCATTCTGGCAGATACAAGTTAATGCCCATACTTCAAATTTCTTCGTAGAGTATAACTCACGAATTGATCCATTCGCATGTCGCATGGATAGATTTCATGGCAGATTTGTAAAATGTGTCTACACAGGGCTGTACCACTATTAAAAACAAATTTGTTTGTTGGATGAGTTCCTCCTGATAAGACCCAAGATAGTTATTTTCTTGTTCCAACATGCGAGTCTCTCAAAAACCCTTCTGGAGCTCGACTAATGAATTTTATTTCAGAGAGAACAACTTTTACTAATACAAATCCGCCTTTAAATTAGTCACATTTTGGCAGTAAGAGTTTACAAAGCAGAAGTTGGAAAGACAACTGTGAAATTTCTCCACTCACGGTCCTTAAAGTACAGATGCCTAAATTGAGTTCTGACCACTTGATTGGTCGTTTTAAGCATCTGAGTTATTTAAGCTCCCCAATGCAGAACAGATATAAAGTTACATTTTAAGTATAGATATTTATTGTATCATTTATTACATAAAAATTCTTATAAGAATTTTGATTTAATATTGTCTTGATATTTTACTTAATGATGTTAAATAAGAAACAAAACTGACAGAATTCAGAAATATTATTTTTGTTATTTTCTCCACTATTTGTTCCAAAAGAGCCACAATAAATGTCAGTCAGTTCAAAAATATGATTAAATGCAGTCAGTGTGTGCAGGTTAGTGATATAAATCACATTACTGAAAGTAAATGGCATCCAGAAGGAGCTTATTTCAAATGGGAATGTTTTTCAAGAACAATATTTGTGTTTGTGGTTCTATGAATGCTGCGCCATGCACCTACATGACCTACATGACTGAAAAAGAAGTAATAAATAGCTTTTTACTCATTTTTGTGGTTACCACAATAGTACCAAAGAAATATTGCAATATAATGTGTGTTAAATATGGATTCCTGACTGTCTTTTCACTGGAAAATAATTTCCTGGAACCATCTCTTCTACCTAGGCTGCATTTCATTTTGTGCGTTTCCACTGTGACGTCCAAAAATTGAGCTGCTTACGTAGATTACCTCCCCTAACTTTGAGCAGCTCCCACTGCTGGACTGCCACTGTGTTCTGGGGACACAATGTCCAACCACCGCAACAGCACAGCCCAGAATGTGATTTGAATCTGATTAAAACTGCATTAATCTCCGATTGTTTCATGGCGTCGACGATCCGCAGTTCCAAGATTTATAAAAAGAAATGAGATCAGAAAGTGACAAATCCAATTTGATCTCCACATATAAGCTCTTTTTGTGCTTTTCTCTTGAAAAGAAGAGTGGCTATCCAGTTTGGTGCCATTACTCCCAGTTCCAGCATCACTGTTGAGTTCAATGGTTTCACTAACAGCCTACTGTGATCAGAGTGTTCTGCCTGGCTGCCTCTTTGCCAACCGAGAAACACTGAACACAAACACACCGGGGAACCACCATTACTATCATAAAAACCTGAGATACAAACATGCCTGTTTTCTTCAACTCTGGCTCAAGTGTGTGTTTGTGTGTGAGAGTGAGTGAGTGGCTTTCTAAAAACCCTATCTGCACATTTCTCAGCAGGGAGCAGCAACATGAACAGAGGCATGCACTTTGCTCTTTGTTCTTATTTATGCTTTTTGTGCCTGTGCATATCACTGGTGGACACATGCATGCTCTTTAAGGGAAATACGGCACTAATTAACTCCACATGGAGAAGTGCAGCAGTGCGACATCATCTGTGAATGTGTGTATGTGTGCTTCTTTGCATCCGAGTGAGATAATTTATGAGAATTGAGGGAGAAACTGAACTCTGGCCTGACCTCTTTTCTACCTTGTAATCAGATTTAAATTAAATAAATATATCTCTTTTAAGATATCTTGGAGAAAAAACTGAAAGAATGTGGAGTATAAAGGTAAATCTTTCCAAAAAAAAAACAGGGAACGGTTTCTACAAAAAGACAGTAAAATGATCTCTGTAGAATGTTGTCCTGTATTGCTTTCATTTTGAATGAATTTAAGCACAAATTGACTGAAACAGATACAATTTAGAAACACTTTGCATGTTGCTGTAAATTAACTTGCTATTTGACTATATTTAAAATGGTGTAAAAGATGCAAGGTTTTTTTGCATATTGTTTTTTTTTTTCCTTCAACCATGCTGTTCATCAACCATGCTGAACCACGAATCCAGAATCGAGTTATGAACTGAAATGTGGCTTCTGCTTATGGTCACATTACTTTATGTAATCACACCTTCAGCTGAAAGTGTGTCAATAAGTATTTATAGATGTATGTTTCCACTGAACATTCATTAGGCCTTTGTAATAAAACAGCAGAATCATTCTTTATGTTTGAAAAAGAGAAATGAGAAAAATAATATCTTCGTTTTCTGCTGAAGAACAACAGAGGGTTTGACAGGAAGTAGTTTTAGTTTTTAGACTGTATTCTTATTTTTTTTTTTTTTACTTCTTAGTACAAAACTTAATATTGGGGTATGTTTTTGGATGAGTAACTATTCTCAACTCATGAAGATAAATATGTTGAATGAGAGGTACTCTTTTCTTTCCCGTTTTGAAGAGTGACTAGGAGAATCGGTCACATCATATTTATACCTCAAGGAAGCAGAAAGAAAGAAAAGAATTACAACTTAGGTTCTAGAAACTCAGATTGATTTTTAAAAATGCTAAATGTGCCAATAATTGTGGTGATTTTGTAAGACCTTGTTTTAAGAGGGGATTTCTATTCACTTTTTTTCTGCTTTACTACTGAAATAAAACATTAATTTATTTTATATATCTTTAGCAAGTGTGTCACCATCTTCAGATCATAGAAACGGCACACAACCTGTGCTGTAACATTTCAGGGGGTTTTATGAATCAGGTCTAGTCAGCCATAAAAATATGTTGTCATCAAGCAAGGAGGAAGAAAAGAAAGCATTCAACGTCTCCTTCGGTTTCACAAATAAATGCCAGTATTCTACTTTTCACTCTGGATCTGAACTCGTCCTTACATCATCCGAAGCCTAAAAAAACAAACGGCGGCTCGGTTTACCTTGGCTGATGACGGCTTTGCGGTTGCGTCCATCCAGGTCCGCTCTCTCGATGACGTGATGCTTGGCGTCCACCCAGTATATGCGGCGGCTGGCGTAGTCGATGGTGAGGCCATTGGGCCAGAAGAGGTGTGTGTCTGCGATGACCCGGCGGTTTGAGCCGTCCATATTGGAGTACTCGATGCGTGGCGTGTTCCCCCAGTCCGTCCAGTAAATCTTACTGAAGGGGAAAATGGGACACTCGTGGTGAGTTTTGTGCTTGTACAGCTGAAGCTGGCATACAACAGATTGTTGTCAGGATTTCAGATGCAGCAGATGTCTTGATTTACCAAAGAAGTTTTCTTTGCCTCCAACATTTACGTCCTCCTAATCGTCACTCATCTGTTATATGTAACCTCAGAAACTTTCCCCCCCCTCATTTGTTAATTATCCCATGCTAATGAGCTCTCTAATAAGCCGCACGAGTTTTCCACTTTTAAATTTCACTGGGGCCTTTTAGGAAACTTTCTCCTGCCACCGCACAACATGAAACCAGGCAGGAGGACACAGTTAGCTGCTGCTCCTTTTGTGAAATACTTGTTCCACACAGATGCTCGCCTGTGGGTAATGCCGTGCTGCCAAACTTTAATCGCTGCTCTGCTGCTGCTGCGCTACAACTGGGACATGTCCAGAGGGGATATGCATATATGAATGTGTGTGGATTTGAAAGCATCTGGGGTGAATTATGAAGTGTGTGTGGATGTCGACTCGTACCCCTCGATGGGGTGCAATGCAATGGCTCTGGGCTTCTCCATATTCTGCCACAGCAACACTTTTCGGTGCGTCCCGTCCAGATTGGCCACTTCAATGCGGGACGTCCCGGAGTCTGTCCAGTAAAGCTTATCGTGGATCCAGTCTATAGCCAATCCCCCTAAAGCAGAGGAAAACAAGTTGTTTTACCTAATTAAAATGATTCAGTTGGATTCTGTGGAAATATGTTGGCAACCACATATCCTGTGAATAAAACAAAATCCTAAAATGTAGATTAAAATTACAGGCCTCTTTTTTTATTTAGCATATAGTTTATGTTATTGGTAGTTGAACAAATAGAATTAGTATTTTTACCAACTGTATCAATATGGCGAGGGCTGGACAATATGGTATAAAAACGTATGATATAAGCTCTTCCTTTCAGTAGCTATCGATAACTGTCTATTTTTATTGTTTATTTTTTTGTTTTAAATATCTGAAGTCTGTCAAACTGGTCGTGTGACCATTCCTGTCTTATCAACAGTTTTCACTCCGCCCTGTTTTTTTGTATTTGTAAGCAGTTATGAGGCACAGTGGCGAAACCTGAAACTGCTGTTGTGCAAGTAATTCAACAGGTTGTTGCCAGGTAACCAAAGAGCACATGCTTAGCTCACCATGAGAGGTTGAGCAGCAAAAGCCTTTTCTCTGTGTACATTTCCCAGAATGCTGTGTGGTTCTGTATCAGAGTTCATTGAATATTCTATCTATTGAATATTGACTACTCTATCAGGCGTATAGTTTATTGATATTGATCACGTGTCTATCGTAACATATATTATTGTTGATTTATGTCCAGCCCTAATTATGACTTTGCTGAAACAGACTGTCTCATCCCCATGCTGTGAATGCACCTTAATATTAAATTGCAATCATATATGATAAAAGATTTTCTTAAAAAGCCGATTTCCTAAGGGGGAAGGAGAAGACGGCATCAGAGATTGATAAAAAAAAATGTGACTGCAGTAAAGAATCATAATGAATAAAGGAAAATGCTCAAGTTTATTTGGCTCAGCTCCAAAATGAATCAGGTGATGGATGGAAGGAAAGATGCAGGGCTGAGTATCTTCAGACAGAGAGAAGCAGAGTTGAACGAACTGGATAAATGATGAATGATGCTGCTGTCCCTAAGCTGAACCTATTAGCTACCACACCCACCTGGGCTCTCCAGACCGGTGGAGATGACCTCCTCCACGTTGGAGCCGTTGAGGTTGGCCTTCATGATGCGGTCAAGCGTCACGTCCGACCAGAAGACGAGCTCTCGGCTGTGATGGAAGTCCAGCGCGATGGCGTTTTCCAGGTTGTTGAGCAGGAGGGTGTATTCTGAGCGGTGTGGCAAAACTTGTCGGATGTCGATGCGGTTTGCAAACAACAGCACTGGCTCTGGACCTAAAGAAAAGTTCGTAGTCAAAAGAGAATAAAACACTTGGGTAGAACCAAAGGATGCATTTAATAACAGCAGGCAATAATTTCAGCTGAGCTGAGGGTATGAGTTGTGGCAGCTGCCTGGCAGGCACTCCTGACTTAGGTTTAACTCTGATCTGCAGCAGATTGATGACTTGTTGCACCAGACTTGCACTCTACCTCTGGAGCACGGCTAAATCTACCTCAGAAGCCTCAGAATGAGACAGAGCCCCAGGAGCAGCTGAGTGGATAAAGTTACAACTTAAGAAAAGTGGAACCACTGTGCAACCAAACTTTTATTGGAGGTCAAGCCTTGAGGAGTCTCCGGTGATATGTCAGGGGAGAAAAGCAGAGTAGTGATTTTTACCCAGAGCTTTGCAGCTGCGCTTATCAGGCCGAAGCTCGTAGCCGTGGACACAGCGGCACAGGAAACTCCCCTCCGTGTTGGTGCAGCCCTGGCTACAGTAACCCTCTTCCGCACACTCATCCACATCTGGAAAAAACCACAGAAAGAAATATTGACTGTGGCAATAATTTCCTTTAGGGTTAAAAATAAATGGAAGAGACAAATTGCCAGAAAAGAGTTCAAGGAACAAAATAATCTAACAGTTTTAGAAAAATTGAGCTGGAGATTTGAATTAATTTATTTCAAGCATCTAATCTTTTTGACTTAAGGAGAAGTTCCTATTTTTGGAAACTCTATGATAAGAAAATGACGGATTAATATGACCACATCTTACAGTTGCTGGACATTTCCTGGACTGTGCTTACATGATGCGAATGTCCCATTGCATGACATGCTCCTACTAATGGCTTAATTTCATTCAGGTTTTTTTGAAGCAGTAGCTGCGTTTCCATTCCAAATGTGCGAAAAACTTTAATGTTCTGCTAATGATGAAAAAACACAATTTTGCAACTGCAGTGTTTCCATTAAAAAAGAAACGTAATTAAAGTCACTCATCAATAAGTTTGTTCACATAAGTCATTAAAAAACATGCTGTGCCGTCATCCTCCAACTACTTCTCGTTTTTGTCTTCTGCGTCTTTTCCGCCAGTAGTAACATCTGATTGTTGATCATGTGACTCGTGTGATGCACAAAAATGCTTCCATTGCAGTTTTGTGAAATAGACCAATTTCAAAAAAGCCAAAAAATCAATTCATCTTGGCGCTAAAACATATTATCCAAAAACAAGAGATTTCCGAAATGTCCATGTTTCAATTAAGGGAATTTATTTTTGAAAAGTCAAATTGCTCTAATTTATGGTCAATGGAAGCTACCGAAACATCTAAAACATGACGTACGCTGCGTTTTGACAACACTGGCCAAAGGTTTTGAGCTCAGTCACTATAACATCTTTCATTTTAGTAATTTGGTTCTAAATATACAACTACTGTTTTTTCAACCAGATCAGATTAATTACAATGCCTGGTACACAAGCAGCTAACATAGCCCAGTCAGTAAGGTATTGTATATATTTTCAACCATTTACTTATCAGTTATGCTTCTGGACTTTCCCAAGACTCTCTTGAGGATATAAATTAAGATTTCATAGGTGGGAGGTAAGAGCGGCACCTCATGCAGAATAATGTTGGATTGATGTCACCCCCAGGAAGTCAGTGAAGACAACACATAGCACTTGGCAAGTTGTCATAAATATTAACACCCTTGCTCACTCACTTTCACCAGAAAACTCTGTCACATTGGAATCCACGCCCCCGGAGCCCTCCACACACATCACACACACACAAAGACTGCATTACCCTGGCAGGATTTGTTGTCGTCGGTCAGTCGGTATCCGTTGTGACAGGTGCACTGGACCAGTCCTCTGACCATCTGACACTTCTGTAAGCAGCCTCCATTATTCTGGTTACAGTTGCCCTCACTGGAGCGTGGCCCTACAGGAAGTGCAGAAAGATTACAAGGACATAAACACAGCTTGCTGATTCAGTAAAAATGTGAAAAGCATCTGGCACATTTGATGTTGGACCAGGAAATACTTTTAGGAGTGAGGCTTGAGGTTACTGAACTTTATCTACACAAACAGAACATGCTCCCTTCAGAAATGTATTTAAACATTACTGAAACCACATATAGTTGTTCCACGAAGGACTCTGCTGACACCATGACCTTTCTTTCATTGCAAGAGTCTCAATCTCACCTTTGCTTGACTTTCTGGGAGTTTTGGAGAACATTGTCGCATTTGTTTGAGCCTCTTAAGATCTGAATTTCTTCAGTGGCAAAAATATTTGCAAAATTACAGGCTGACTTCTGGTCTTAGGCTAACTCCAGACGGCTTGGAAGACTGGATCATGACACTAAAATCAGGTAGATTATGAACGGTTTTGAAGAGGCTCTAGGTAGGTGGTGAGAAAACTGTTGTTGCTCGACAGCTCAGAGCTCAGAAAAAATCCAAATGATGTTCCTTTCACTAAACCAAACGCTTAAACCTATGACACAGGTGCAGTAGGGCTGTTGTAAACAAACATTTTAGTAATCGAGTAATCTATCGATTATTCTTAAGATTAATCGAGTAATCGGTTAAAAAAAATTATAAAATAAAATATAGGTAAATGTGCCATAATACAGCTGTTACTATCAGACATCAATTATCAGTCCAATTTTTCATATTCGAGATTCTCTACTAGTTACTTTTTTGTAGTTTACAAAACTAACCTTCAAGGCAGGTACATTTTCCTCGAAGAATTTTAGTAATCGAGGTCCTCGAATCATTCGAGGAATCGTTTCAGCCCTAAGGTGCAGTAACCTCCAATATCATTAAGGAAATTCCAGGTGAGCAAACCATCTAGAGCAGACGAAAATCTTCTAGTATTTTGATGTAATATAGCTATTAAGAAAAAAAGCATCGGAGGGCATTGAGGTATTAATGTGGTGTGGACAGGGCCTTATGTTTATTTGAGAAAAAGGTTTCAAAACAGAATAAAAGACAGGGCAGAGGGAAAACTTTCCAGGTTAAGAGGAAAACATTTTCATAGGAAACTCTGATCATCAGAAAACATTTATTATGTAAACTGAGGTGACTAAGCAATTACGGAGTAAGCACTAAACTTAATGTGGTGAATTCATGACTAATTGCACTAAAAGGTGCTGATTTTCTTGAAACACTTACTGCAGTCGTGGTGTGGGTGTTCATCTGTCCCATCACCGCAGTCGTTGACCTCGTTACACACTTTTCTCTGTCCGATGCAACGGCCATTCCCACACTGGAACTGATCAGGAGCACATGGAGGACTGTCTGCAAGGAGGTGTGAAAATACAGACCATAAGACACGAGTCACTATCTGTTTTTATTAGACATCTATTGTTTTTATTAGACATCTGTTGGGGATCTTAGTTCATTTTGTTATTTGCTGTACAGTTTAAATGTTTCAAAGTGGATGGCACAACTACAGTGTGAAAGAGAACTTTTCAAATGTATCTGTTCTTCAATATCCCATAATCAAATTGCCCGATTTCCCCATCAGGATGACATTTAGTCCTGCAGAGGCCATTCATTTCCTTCAGGTGTGTTGGCATTCAGGTATCTAAAAGCTGCAGGTTAGTAAACCAGATCTGGTGTCCTGGTTTACAATTTTCTCCTAAGAAGAGTGAGAAACGTTTTTTGTGTTTTTTCACAATACTTGTAAATTGTTCAAAGAGCGTCTCAAGGAACATAGTGTTCATCTCACATCAACATGAAGTCGTCAAAACAATAAGACTGTTTTCCAGAAACAACTGCATTTCTCATCCAAAAGAGAAAAAAAAAACCCAGGGATTTTCTCAGTACAGGATGACTCTTCACAGCCGTTGTCATGACTACATTTTAAAGTGAAGGTTATATTTAGCCTCTAAAAACAAGATAACTACAAGTCTTACCAGTTTTCTCACACCCCTCTTCATCACTGCGATCCGTGCAGTCATCCTCACCGTCACATCTCCATGACAACCGCACACAACGTCCAGTTCCACACCGGAACTGGTCAGCTGTACACATTGACGAAGCTACATGGAAAAAAAGAAAAAACAAACAAAATATTTGTAGAGTATTTCTAACAGAACTTATCGATGATTTTTAGGACCGGCGGATACTTACTGCAGTTCTTTTCGTCCGACTGGTCGTCACAGTCGTATTCGCCATCACATCTCCAGCCGGAGTTGATGCACATGCCGCTACTGCACATGAATTCAACTGATCTGCAGGGTTGATGGGAAGCTGTACAAATACAAACAGTTGGAGATTTTAGCTCTAAGAGTAAGTCCTAAAAAGAAATAATATTCAGGTTATATAGGTTAAGATTAAATATTATAATGTTGTTTTAGACTCTTGTTATTCTCAGAGATTTTTAGTAAGATAAATGTTGAATATTCTGAACATTTAGCATCATTGGAATCTTATTAGAGAACATGACATCATGAATTGTCTAAAAATCTAATAACATCTGACAGAAAACTGAAAATGGACAATCATTTGCTTTTTCTGTACAATGATGATCCAAAATAAAAGATCCAATCCACACAGATGTACTGCACTGAGCTAAAAGTTGACCTTCCATGACCATCTCAGGCCCTACACATAAAAAAATGCGAGTCTCTCAAACTGAATCACACATAAAAAAAACTTAGGTGTGAGGAAAAAAATTGACCTAGAGCTAAATGGAGAAATTCCCAAAGATCTCGCTAACCATGTGTTCCAATCTCGTAAAAAGTTCAAGAAAATAAAGTACTGTGCTGCTTAAGGGAGGGTCCACAAAGAAAAGTAATGGGATAATATGAGGCTTAAGAACTAGAGATGAGACAAGTTTCAAGACTTTCTACTCTAATAGTTTGACAAACTTAAACGATAGAAAGTGATTTTTGAAAATTATTTTGTTTATACAATCAATTCCTTGCTTGTGTCAACAAGAGAATTTAAAAGCATGTGTAATGATGGTTTATTTCCACTGTAAGTGACAGACATATTGAAGTGACCCGGTCAAAGTCCACACTGGAATTTAATAAATGATCTGAGAAAGGGAGCTGAAGACTATGATCAAAGACATGAAGCTCACTCAGAAAGAAATTTATCAAACTACCAGTGGAAAATGCTATCTAATCAGTAATAATATATTTCATTATATTTTCAAAGATGCCCATCTCATTCCCAATAAGAAAAACGTCTTGATTGAATGGTTGAATTAAAGTATTTAAAATGTAAAACAGCTGAGGGTATTGGTAATCAGAAGCTTAATCAAACATTTTCAAAAAATTAATGAAAATACCAGTTTTAACTTTGGATAACTTTTACTAATTCAGGAGCTTTACATTGTGGTTGGGCTTGTTTGTGCTTTTTCTTCTTGTTAGGATGAATAAATCTAAAAGGGTTCAAACGTCACGGGGTTCGTTCAAATTAATTATCATATGTACATAACTTAAAAAAATTTATGTACATATGATTTAGAAAGGCTTCCCATGAGGTTGCCTTTTATTAGGTTGTTAAAAATGGACTTGTAGAGACGTCTTATCCTCATGCTGCCTCTAAATTTAATCCTTCAGTTTCATAGTTTAAAAGTAGTTTCTAAAACCAGCAATACTTCCTCCTTACCATCATTAATTATTCCTGTTTAATTTGTCTGTTTGCATGATTATCTGAAAGCGGATACTGGCAGTTCAAACTTTAAATCTCTCTCCATTTCACTACATGCGATGAGATCAAAGTGAAGCCCAAAATGGCAGCAAAAAAAGGATGTAGGTGGATGAAAAGATTAAAGCTGAATCAAACATAAGCATCTTACATCCTCGGCGTGTGTGAGCTTGTGTGTGTGTGAGTATGCCTTTGACATGTTTCCTCCTGACAGCAGGAGTGAGCTCCCATCGAAGCGTCAGCGAGAGCACGATGGAAGGGGAACGAAATGACAAGCAAGGAAATGTAGAGGGGGGGAACTGATGTGGAGCTTGAAACTTCCATGTGCATGCCTATCAGCTGGGCAGGAGAAGAGAAGGATGATCAAAACAGCAGGTGGTTTTTCCCCCGCAGAGAAACCAGCAGACAGAAACGGAGATGGAAAGGTGAGTGAATCAGTGTGGGACACCAAGGAGAAACACATGCACGCCCACCCGTACGCCCAAAGATTCATCCGCAACTTTCTCCCTCACCGACAAACACACAAAACTCGCAAACAATTCCAAGTTCATGTGCTCAGCGATGAAGCCAAAAGCTGTCCCCATGTGGTAATGATGCATGCAAGTTGGGGTATTTTTGAGAATATTGATGTGTGTGTGTGAAGATTCACATGAGCCAAAAGAAGAGGAGAGGGAGAGGGGGAGAGCGAGAGAGAGAGAGAGGGAGAGAGAGACTTCTCCTCTAACAAAGCACCCTTCATGTGTCTGGAGAGTGGATGCCAAGGAATGCTGTCTGAGGATGGGCTGTCTTATGCCTCTGAGGAATGCCTCCTCTGAGGGTGTCAGTGTGTGAAAGAAGGGGAGTGTGTCCACAAAATATGAAACAGAATTCGCTGGAAGCCCCCTCCCCATATCCCCCTCACATCGATGAATATGGGCCAGAAATAAATGTAACAAAAATAAAGTGGGCAGATTGAGAGTGAAGGACAGCAGCAAATTAGCAGAGAGCGGTCAGTGCGATTGTCAGGACCTACAATCTGCAAGCAGGATGCTGAAATGTTATTTGAAAATTTTAAATGTTTGTATTTCGTTTACATTTCTGTAAACCTCAGAATTTCCTTCTGGATTATGTTTCATTACAGACGTTTTCTATAAACAATTTCCTCTAAGATCTACACACATTGCTCCATAACTGTGTCTTTAGAAGATGTGACACTCCAAATGGACATCTTTTCTAAAAAAAAATATTTTTTGTTTGTTTTTACTGTCAAGATTGCTAATCCAGCATAAGTATTTCATAAGTATTCACACCCATGGCTTTCAGTTTGTTGAATAACTTTTCATTGATTTTTGTTGTTTGTTTCTACAATTTATTTTGGAACATGAGCTCCCATTTGTCTCTGCAGATCCTCTCCATCCCACTCCATTTGGATTGGCAGCGTTTGAAAGCTGACATTTTTAGTTGCATTGAACTCTGGGCTTTGGTTAGGCCATTCACATGTGGAGATTTTCACATGCTTCACCTGCCGATCAACAGCCTGAGCTGATCCAGGGATTTCTGGCTGATTTAGGTATATTTAGTGATGAGTGATCAAATAGCAGTGAGAAACATTGAACCTGTGGTTATCATGCTGATGATAAACTCATCAAAGGCATTGAACCACCTGTGTGTGAGTGTGTGTATGCATGAGATAAGGTGGAGCAACATGAAAGAGTGAATAAGAGGAGCATAGAATATCACACATGGAAGATCAAGGACAGAAAGCCGCAGAAATTTCTATAGGAGGATTTTTTTCTGTCTGTAGGAAGGAGAATAAACTGACTATGACTGACAATTTAGAAGCTTTATTAGCTGACAACACAAGCTGCATTTCAAACATGTGTTCTTACTTTTAAGTCACAAGAATTGATATGCTTCAGTATGTGCCAACATGCAAAAAAGCAGCAGCAGTTGGCAGATGTTTTAAAGCAGATCTTGGAAATCTCAACTAAAGAACGGACTTTGAACGAATGCAGGTCGTCGTCTTTCTGTCTCTCTGCTACGCTTTAGCTTCACCTTCAAAGTCCTTCCCTTAAGAGAAGCCTCTTCATGCAAATACAGGCTAATAATTATTGCAACCAAATAAGTGCCACTGAACCACTTTACACACAACACTTAAAATGGTCCTTTGTGAGTTATTAGGATGTTATTAGTTTGGGGTTTCAAAGAGTCCCTTGGAACTTGTTCTTGTCCCATCACTGCATTTGGAGCAGGCTTCCTATTGATTGAAATAACAGTGTATAAATAAATAAATAACATGGAATGTTGCATTTCGTCTTCATTAAAGAGATATAGCACCCGGAGGCAGCAGCTGTTTTTTAATTTGAGAGTGGGACTGCTAGCAACTGGCGCACTGTAGCAGGAAATAATCACATCAAATCCACAATCTACAGGAGACAACAGAAGCTTAAAGAGAATAACATGACTGTCTTACTTTAAAAAAAACAAAATCACTATTTACTTATAGATCAGAAAACTAGAGATCAACATTTAGGTGTTTCAATATACATTTATTATGAAGTTTCCTCTGACAAATCTGATTTCAGTGGATTTTTAAATGACAGGCCTCTACATAACCACAGAAGAAGCTGCCGAGGTAATTCTGTTCCTTTAAATCACGTGTTTTGGAGCAAGGAAACATCAAACAAGCATGTTGGTGCGCCTCAAGGCCCAGGTTTGTGGAAAATACCACATCAGGACATGCACTGTTGATCTCTCATTCTGCTCTGATATTTTGCAGAAGGCCACCACACACAGCACATTACAATAGTGTATGTCAAGCTGGTTCTGGACCCTAGAGGGTCCTGAATAAACCCCAATAAAACCCTGAGGAGGACCTGGAAGTTTTGAAGTAGCTATTATTGGCCCTTTAATTTACTCGTTCACCCCCTGTGGTAGAACAATGCTTATGCAGCTATCAAAAGAAGTGTGAAATCCTCCCTATTTTCTCGAAAGCAGTCAAAGGCCCTCTTGACATCTGATGTTACCAAGTGTCCAGGATAATTTGGATTAAGTTACTTTAATTCACACATGGCATTCAAATCTACCCTAAGTGTGCAGACCACTCAGTGTTCGAACGACCATCAGCAAGTCTGGTAAGTTGTTGTTTAATCACAAACAAATTGAGTCAACTTCAGTAAATTCTTCTTTAGATATTAGCACTATTGAGATTCACAAATGTTACATTTTGTTGAATTATTTCAGACACCCAACTCAATTATGGCAGTATTACGCATTTTTTTCAGGCACATAGTCATTTATCACAATTAAGTAACTATGTTAACTTCTATTGTTATGAAAATGCTATAGTTAACATTTACACAATGCAAACATTTCAATCCTGAAGGGTATCTTTTTTTTTCTTCTTTTCTTTATATATATATATATATATATATATATATATATATATATATATATAAGAAATCTCA
>CAEGAE010023342.1:0-49650 GCA_903067095.1 Girardinus metallicus | reverse complement strand
ATATATGTATATATATATATATATATATATGTATTTGCATCTCCTGCCAGTTTGGGGTCAATTAGAATGAAAGCTGGGGTCGGGCAGGGGAGAGAGAGGGGGGCAGCTGGAGGGTGCTGGCTTTAATTATCAGCTATCAGGATGAATGTGTTGCAGAGATTGGCTGCTGCGGAGAGAGGGAAGCTCCGCAGAAAGAATGGCAAATTAAAGGGGAAAGACGTAAATTTAAACAGACCGTTTAGAGATGTGTTTTCCCCCTTTTCATGAAGCGGCAAACTTTTAATAATGCTCGGCCTGTCCACCGCTCAGTGTGGTGTCAAGCCTGGAGAAGATATATGCTGCTGCTGTCCTGTTTTCCTGTCCTGTCTGAGCGTACAGCTGTTCCCACCAAGACGTTCCCACACGCAGCACTATTCAAGCAACCAGACGCCCTTATTATGATGTAAATCGCTCTAATAACCCAGTTTAGCTGGTGAGTGTCTGCGAGAGTGAGAGTGTGTAAGGAAGCGTGTGTGCGGGTGTGTGTGTGTGTGTTTTACATATGTGCAGACACCAGAGAAGCATATAAGCTAAAAGACGAGCTCGTGTTCCTGCCGTTGTGGAGAGAAAAGGTCAAGGATAGCGCAGATTTTCCAAAAAATCTCCGTTCCCGTAGCTGCAACGTTTCAATCATGGGAACTGAGTTCAGCTCCAAATGTGGAATATGGGGCTCATTTTCTCAAATTCCTGAGCTGTGTTTGGCAAACGGAGTGATGAGGGGTGTTTTTCATCTCTTCCTCTTCGTGCAACAGCTAATTTAGTACACGGCTAAAAACTGCCGCTAATTAAAATGCACAAGGAAGTAGGGGGGTGGGGGGGGAGAAATAGCACTGTAACAAATAATTAGTGGTGTTAGAACATTTCCGTGAGCGAGGCTCTCGTTTGATTCAAAAACGGAAAGTGGAAGGATTCTCCAGCGTGAAGGTAAACTCCGAGAGGTTAACGGACGTGAGCCAAATTTATTCGGGTAAAATACGGTGCCCTGGGAAGGAGGGCGGGTGCACCAAGAGCAGGAGACACAAACAGAGTCCCAGCGAGACGCTTCAGCTGCTCCCAAGACTCACACACACTGATCAGAAAATGATCCTGCATCAACACACACACGTGCCTTGACCAATGGGAAAACAAATTCAAGGGCACTCTTGTCTCCTTTCCACTGGCCAGTGGGAATAGGCCACACCGGGTAAGCACACACACTCTGCACCAAATACAGCTGATTAATAAAGCCCTGCCTCACACAAACAGACACACACTACATCCTGACCAGTTGGTTCAGCACACACTTCACTGGTCCACTGTCCAACCCGTGAAGTTCAAGCAGACCTGAGTTGGTTTTACTAGGACAAATGTTTTCATTCGGAAGCTACAAAACATGCCAGCTTGTTGTACTACAATAAAAACATGATGACTTAAAAAACCCTCTGTCCTTTCAAAAGGCTAAGAAATCTGCGTCTGAGCTCCTCCAAACTTCTACTAGCCCTGTTTCTGAGGGCAGTGAAGGGAAAAGGCGAAGTACAGATGAACATCCAGCCATGATCACACACATGCCCATGCTCTGAACGTTCAGTCACCTGTTTTTCTGCAGCCTGCCGCGCCTGTGTTCATGTAGAACTGGACGTGATGCATGTTGCTCTGTTTACCTGGGAGGGGCTCCTGCTTTGGGCAAATCCCCCGAGGTGACGAGAACCTCTCGTCGTCTTCGTCTGCTAGTGTGGCCTGAACCCCGACTTCAACCGGCCTCCGGCCACGCAGAGAGTTCAGAGCGGGTGAAGGGGTGAGGGCCAAACCGGGGGAGGGCGAAGGGGGCTTGTCCAGCCCCCTGCCTATGTTGAGGCAGGGTGGCCCGTGGCATCGCTTCCTCTTGTGCTCAATGAAGAGCAAGATGTCTGCCAGGGGGAAGGTGGCCTGGCACTGACCGCAGGTCAGGAGGTCCTGCTCCGGCGAGGGGTGAGAGTCTGGACCCAGCCGGGCCAACCGGCCCGCGGTGGGGACCGGATGGTGGCCGTTGAGGCTGCCGCTGTCCTCCGAGTGCTCCGAGCAGCGTTCCGATAGCTCCTCCGACGAGACGACGGCAGTGGAGAGGGGCTCGGCTGCTGCGGAGGCAGAGGGGAGAGAAATTAGATACTCGTGTTTAAATTTCCAACTTATTGATGCGATTCCTGGTGGGATGTGATGAGAGGGACCCAACGGTCACACACAGGATCAGAGTCATGGAGACGGAGCTTCACATGTGGTTCACACAATAAGGGGCTGAGAACGAGGGCCTTGTAATAATAGAAATGCACAAAATGCAGCAAAAGTGATTACAATGCAAGATGGATCTGGATCACAGATCACAGCAATAAACGGAGGGAAATAATATCCCGAATGGATGCAAAGCTCCAATCACACGGCTTTAAAGATAACAATTTCATAGCCAATGACAGGGGGAGCTTAGAAAATGATGCGTTGAAAAACCTAAATATGTGGATGAGTTTGACTTGCCGCTCCGTGTTTGTACACGGGCTGAGCCTTTAATCAGCGCGGAGGATTGTCACAAACACATCCAGCACATGTGCTGCGAAAGGAGAAGGAGGGACAGTAGGGACAATGAGACGACTCGTTCCTCTGCTTGTGCCTCACTTGGTGTCCGGACCCCAAAAGAGTCCAATTTCTCCCTCCTAAGGTGAGGAAAAAGTGGACATGACTACTTTTTAAGGAATCTTCTTGTAGAGCTCAGGAAGCAGCAAACTGGGAGGACTAAAGCTCAGCGTCCCTCTTTTAAAAGAAAATCTTCCAGTCCAAGGTGAAGAGTCTGACTCTGAGCTAGTAGCCTAATGTGCGCTGACCTTCTTTACTCATCTGCCAATTTCACATTTTAATGAACTTAAGACCACTGAGAATCAAAAAATAGATTTTAATTTTCACCATCTGGGTGATTGGATACAGATTTTGGTCTGATAACAGGAAGCGGGGCAGGGAGATGGGACGGAGCGCTGTGTGCACACACGTGTGGCCGAGTGTCTGCGGGAAAGTGTGTATCTACAAGGGAGGGAGAGAGGCTGGGTTGGTGGGAATGTGGACTGCACCCCTCCTCAAGGAAATATCTGGACGTCACGGTCCTGAACGACATCAAACTGGGCCGTGGATTCTCCAGGCCCAGCAGCTCCTGAACACCGCTTCCAAAATATTCCCTGTCTTTGATTAATCTTCAGGTCTACGCAAGTTAGACAAAACCTCCTGAAGAGTGGACGAGGGGTAGCATTAAATCTACTTATTTATTTAAAAATAAACGTTTTCTATCTGCAAAAAGCTCCTGACATATGAAGGTAAAATTGAGAGACAACTTGTAAACTGAAAAGGAGGTAAGTTCCTAAAAAAAATAAAAAATAAAAAATCTCAGTAAAACAGAAACATGCAGAAGCCACTCATCTGTGTCTAATTTTAGAGCTGAGCAAACAAGAAAAGGAGCAGAGGGGATATGTCTGCTGCTCACTAAATTCACATGCCACAACAGGATTTACAGCCATCACTTTACAGAGACATGCTTTTCCAGTTAGATTGTTCCTTTAAAAAGACAGAAAATATCTGTTGACACAAAGTATATCCAACATTTTCTGGAGGATAAAAGAGGCCTTTAGTGGAAATGCAACGTGTTTTAAAAACAGAAAATATAGAACTATGTAAAATTATAAGAAGAGAAACAGGAATGAAAATAAATAGTCCAAGTTTTTTTATTACTATTATTATTGTTATTATTATTATTACTGTTATTATTATTGATGTTGTTTTGCTCCAGTGGCTGAATTTTGAGCCCCGTTTGCTACATTTGGAAACTTCTCTGTGTGTCTGTGTGCTGAAGAAAATTTGCGTGGCGGACAGAATGGGTGCAAAGGCTGCATGTATGTAAAAAGTGATGCACAGACAAAACAAGGGGGTGGGGGGGAGTCCCGGAGAGAGAACGTAGGTTTGGGGTGATGAAGACGAACTGGGGAGGGGGAGATGTTGTTGGGGGTGCTCCCTCCTTCCCTCTCTGTTTGTACCCCCACCCGTCCTTACGTCTTGTACGCTTTTCCTTTATTCTAAAGAGCTCGCAAGACATCAGCCCGTATAGGCGGGGAAGGGGAAGGAGGGGGGGGTTGGAGGTAAAACTCCTCTGGTTCAAGTTTGGAGCTGGATTTTCTAATCGCGCTCTGCCTCCTAGCGACGGGACAGGGTCACTGTCACTGCGCTGTCCCCCCTCTGAAGGAAACACACACACGCACGCACACACACACTTTTTCTGTCTATATCTCCAAATCAAACACACGCGACTACCCGTCAACGAACTCTAATGTTAATTAAGCGGCGACGCCTAAATATGCGCTAAATAACCGCTTTTCTTGCGCGTGGTACGCAAAGAGAGGCGCACACTTTGCCAACTGCCTCGCAGTTTTCCAAAACACCCGCACCGGCTTTCTGTTGAGAGATAAAGCTTTTGCGCGCAAATAAATTCAATCTAAATACATAAATAAGACGAGGTTTGTTGAGAAACGGACGTTATGCGTAAAAGTCAAACGCTGTTGGATTAAATTGTTTTTCTCTCAAACACCAAACATCTGATAATTAGGTTTTTATTAATTTACCTTAAGCTTTAAAGTGAAGTATTCCGTCAAGTTGTTCATGTTTACATTTCTTTGTAGATAGCATTTCTAGTTCAGAAAGAGAACGTGGCTCCAACTTTACGAACATCTAAGCAGCATTCAGTGTTAAAAAGAGCTAAATCACTAAATCGATCATTTTTGATTGGCTCAGATAAAGAGTTTTCCGCTCGATCCAAAAACGTCCACTTTACAGTTTCACCTTCTTTTTATTCCAAAACAGAGTAGACGAGCTCGCACTGCAGGAAGCGACATTCTAGAGGGTGATCTGTCCACAGAGCTCCGCGGAGAGGACGCGCTCTGACCGGAGCGACCGTCGAGGTCCACAGCGGGTGCGTTTACCAGCCTCTCAAAGCTGCACAACTTAAAACTGGTCCATCAAAACTTTTTTTTATTCTCCCATTCTTCCTTTTCACGTTTCGGGAAGGCAGCTTTTTACGCACGGAAGGTGTCGGACTTTGTCGCCGCGCAGCAAAGTCCAGTTAAGAGTGTCCGGTGTCCACAAACCCCCCGTTTTCTGTCCCCCCCTTTGCTCCCCGATGGGTGAACTGAAACAAAAGTGTTTCTAACTCTCTCTTTAGAGGCTTTTACTTACGCGAGAAATCCCGTTTGCTCAGGTGCTGCGGTTTGCCTTGCTTGCGGCGAGACATGGTGGCTGTTCAGCGGCTGCGTTCAGAGCGGATCACATCGGGGAGATGCCGGGGTGACAGAGGAGAGGAGGAGGGGAAAAAAGAGAGAAAAGATCTTCATCCAACGCCTTGGACATCTACCAGAGGAGGTGGAGGAGACGGAGTAAAAAAAAAAAATAAAAAAATAAAAATAATAATAAAATAAATTAGAAATAATAGAAAGATAGCGCGGAGGCGAGGATGGATCGCGGGATCGCCGTCATGGCTTTTTTGAGAAAGGAGAGCAGAGAAAAAAGAGAGAGAGAGTGAGGTGGATGGAGAGAGAGAAGGGGAGAGAGATTGAAAAAAATGGCAAAACCCCCCCTCCACCCCCACCACCCCCCACCCCACACCCCCCAACACACACACACACACACACACACACGCATACACACGCACACACACACCACCCCTCCCCTCTTAGCTGTGCAAGTTCAAGTGCACGGACGTGACGTTCCCGGCGAACTTGAACGTCAGGCGGCGGACGGACACCCGACATACAAAAACATGGGCCGGGCCGAGGCACCCGAGTGGGAGTGGGGAGTGGGAGGAGGGACAGACAACACCATTGGACGATCATTAGAGAGAGAGGAAGAGAGAGTGAAGGAGAGGAGGGGGCTGGACATGAGAAATAGACCCAGCGCAAGCCAATGGACACAGAGATCAGGGGGGCCGGACAAGAGGCACTGCGAGGGAGGGAGGAGTGGGGGTGAGTGTGCGGATGTGTGAGGCAGAGAAATGTATAATGAAAGCAATATGCAGAGAGAAAGAGGAAGGTGCATGCAGAACAGGGCACTCTGCTGCATGCAGTGTGCCCTGCGTGTGTGTGTGTGTGAGAGAGAGAGAGAGAGATTACCTGGACCCACGCGTGTCCCCAGAGCGTGTACACAACATTAGGAAGAGTAAAAGAAACGGGAAGAAATAAGTGTGTGTAGCTGCAGTGAACACGAACGACAGGTTGAACAACCGAACAGTAGCAATGTTCTGATCCAGGCCGCAGGTTCCGGATATCAGGAAACATCCAGAGCCGGACCACCGTCGTTTTGGGGCCAAAGGCAGAACCAGGCTTGGTTTTGGGGGATCATTGTTTTAGTTTATCCAATAAAAATTATAATTTTTAAAATTAGTGGGAACCCCTTGCCCTTGTGTTTTTTTAAAATAGTAACAAATACACTCAAGCCTCATTCATTTAGCGTGTTTGTTTCTTTTCCCACAGTGCCACACAGTTTCCCTGCAGCAAGAAGGTCCAGGGTTCAAATCCCAACATAGGCTCTTTCTGTTATTCTGATTCATGATTGGATTCTCTCTGGGTACTCCGGGTTCCTCCCACAGTCCAAAGACATAACTATTATATTAATTGTCTCTCTAAATTTATCCTAGATATGAATAGAATAGAAATATCCTCTTCATGTCCTACAGTGGGGAAATTCTGGTGTAACAGCAGCAGCAAAGTGACAGATTATCAAAGCATGTAGCTTCACACAAAGATAAAAATAAAAAATGTATTGAACTAAGAATAACATACTTTACAGTAAGGTGAAATACAACATAAAATACCGTACAATTATTAAAAACCACACTTGAACCAAAGGAATGTGGAAATGACTGGGATCATTTTAAAAATAACAATACATACAATAAATATACACGTGTATTTCTGCATTAAAACAAATTATTTACAATTAGTGGCAGTAAAACTGTGCAAATAACAACAGAAGTGTTATTTGAAATTAAAAAAAAAAAACTGCAAATATAGCAGCAGTGATGTAAACATCTGGTGTTGGGAGCGGTGAGGGATCTAGAGCCTAACAGCAGCAGGGAGGAAGGATCTGTGATAACGCTCCTTTATGAACTGAGGACGCAGCAGTCGGATACTAAAGTAGCTCTCTAGCTTTATGCTTTGTGTTGGAGACATTGTCCAATGTTATTTTATCTAGCTTCTGTCTCGTCAGTCTGCTCTGATCCTTCCAGTAAAGAGCATCTGCGGTGTGAGTCCAGTCCGGTTTATAGTTCAGGTGAACTCTCAGGTACTTCTAAGAATCTCATTGTCCACTCCCTGGATGTTGACGGGTGTCAATGAGGTGGGATTGTGCCTGCAGAGGTGAAAGTGTGACTGCATAGTAGTTTGTCTTATGAGTCTTTTTGTTGCCCTGTGATGGACTGACTACCTGTTTTTGGACAGACCCCACCTCTCACCCAATGACTGCTGGAGTTAGGCACCAGCTTGCAAGAGTAAGTGAGTATAGACAATGAATATTCGATCTCTTTCTGGTAGATATCATTTACCAGAGTCAAATAAGTATATTTCCAAAAAGTAGACATTAAGCAGATTGTAGAAAATACCAGTTGACAGAGAGGGTATGCATACAAGGCAGGTGCAAGTCGATACATGGTGAAGATCGTTCCCATCCAAACCTGAGAAAATCTACAATGAAAAATCCAAAGCAACAAATATAAAATAGCAAAGGGGCAAAATCTCCAGGACCAACTCTTACCCTTAATATTGCATCAAAATTAAGAATTAGTGCCCTAAAAAGCCAATTTACTAATTATTACCCCATTGAATATCTTTGGATTTACATTTTGCCCCTTTTAGTTCCATTTTATACCTGTAAATAAACTACTGTACTACTATGCTTTTCTCACTATTTCATACTTTTGCCATGCCTGACTTTCCATGAGTGGAACGGATTTGTCTTTCACAGGATACAACAGTATTTCACACTCACTTGAGTGGTCAATATTTACTTTTAAAATAAATTAGTTTAATTTTCTATAATATATTCATAGTTTACTCTTAGGAAATATAGTTATATGGTTCATATAAAAGTTATCTACCAGAAGGGTGAAAGTATCTTAGATTGATCAGGAGATAATATTTATTATGCTTAATAAGAGTCAACTTGCCCAAATTGAGATCAAGAACATAATAAATGAGAATATACTGATAATGCAAAGTTTGAATATGGTATAGCATAGCATATTGTATTATAGATGAGTTTTGAACATTGTTTTGCCTTTTGTCTTTATAATTCATCATAATTCATTTGAATTGGTAAGGCTAACACCTACTAAGCCAATTTTAGTTATCAAGAACAACTTTAAACTTCAGAGCTGTTGGCGCAATATTAATGGTTCTTATCGTCTAAATCTGGTCCTTTCTGTCCTTCTCTTCTCAGCCGAATAGCATTTGTGTTACCCGGCAAAGTTACATTGGTGGGATGCTGCTGGTTACATCAATCCATCCCATCATCTTCAACACGTCAGTGAACGTGCAGATTTCTCAACAGACACTGGAGTTTTCACATTCCCTGTGCTAGTTCAGATCTTGTGGCTTTTTGGAAATCATGCTGCTAAACGTAATCAGCTGATCTACCCAATCAGCTCCGTTAAAGTAACTTCAGGACAGTACAGGGTGTATTTTAACAGAGAGTACAGAGACAAACTCACCAACATTCTCTTGTGAATGTTTAGACCCGAGGTCCCAAAATGGCAGACATTTGTTTCCAGAGTTTGATGTCTTACCGTTACTGTTATCTGCACTTATCTTGCATTGCTTTGTTAGGCATTACTGTACTTACTGTGTTAGAACAGGACCAGAGATGCTGGTGCCTTTATCAGCCCGAAGCAGAAAAAAAAATCCTAGATAGGGTATCTGTGGCAATGTTCCCAATCCATAAGGGCAGATCTATTCAGTCTAATTCTATGTGCTGTGCTCTGAACAAAGTCATGCTTTATGATTTGTCCTACATTATATTTATAATTCCTAATTGCACTTTCCGAATCATTTGAAAGAAGGTTTGTTGCAGTTTTTACATTTTTCAGTTTCAATTTCTTTATTATTTATTTTACTCGTAACTGCACTGACTGAACAGCTCAAAGTTTTGTTGTTTTTGCATGTCTGACCAAGCTTCTGAAGCTGTTGATGTATTTAGGTGTGCAGAGTTATCAAATAAATGTGTAGTTCAGCACATTTATGTCTGTGCTTAAAAGAAAGAAACATTTTAGGTCAATTCAGCACTATTTTTTGTCTGTACTGGATTGATGTTTGCCGATACTAAGCCTGAGATATCTGTATCTGTATCGGTATTGGAAGTGAAAGAAGTGGATCGGTGCATCAGGACAGCAGACTTCCTGTCTCTGTGTGGAAACAAGTCAGCATCCGGAAGAGGAAGGAGACACAGTCCTGAGAAAAATATTGTAAATTAATTAAGGAAATCTGCATGAGAATCGGACTCAGCAGACTCCTACATGTGTTTTCCCCCTATGGGAAGTTCAGAGAGATGATCAAATATCAGAAATGTGAAGCATTATGAAATATTAAATAGTATATCTTTAAAAAAATGTGTGTGCAGTGGATTAAACACTATTAGATTCACCATTTATAAGAAAATCAATAATCAAAAGGATTTTCCACAGAACGGGTTGATTCACATTATTAAATATGTGAAAAGAAGTGAAAACCTCTTGGAGGCAGGTTTTGTTTTTCTTCTTCTCTGACTTACTCATTTGGTTCTGCAGTTCTGTCCGGTGTGCTGCTTGTTCAACAGAGTCAACAGAGTTCTGAAGGACTGGCCAAGTTTAATTAGTTCTGTTTCCAAGAAATCTGAGAAAATTGTCATGCATTTATGCAGATTTATTTGCAGTTACAGGGTGTTCGAAATGAGACTCCAGCACAGACGCAGAGGCAGAAGAAAAAAAAAATTAATTAGCTTCATTAAAAAATAACCATTAAGATTAGTCTTTCTTCTGTATGATTAAAACTGCCGCATCTCTCAGTTCTTTTAACAACAGAATAAATATACATTTTAATTTTAGAAGAATTTTCCTTTCATTTACAACCAATAAGCTGAAAAACTGTGACCTTCTGACCCTTCCTGGAGTCTGGGTCGTTTTTTATTTTATTTTGCCCCATTCATCATCCATTCATCACTTTATCATCCATCTGTTCATCCAGTCATTCATTCATTCCTTTATTATTATCCATCTATCATCCATATATTCCCTTTTCATCCAGCCATCAAAATATCTATCCACTCCTCTGCCATCCATTCATTTGAAATCCAACCATCAATTGTTTTGTCATCCATCTCTTTACCATCCATCCATCCATCCATCCTTTTATCATCCATCTGTCTGTTTGTCCATTTATTCATCCTTCATCCATTTATCATAATCCATCTATCATCCACATATTCCTTTTTCATCCATCCAGCCAGTCATTCATACATCTATCAATCTATTCCTTTATCATCCATCCATCTGTTCATTCATTAATTCATTAATTCATTCATCCCTTTATTGTTATCATCCATCAAAATATCTATCAATTTATTTGTCATCCATCCATTAGACATAAACCTAATCAAATTATGCCTATTTATTAATTTATTATCCATCTATCCCTGTTTTCATCAATCCAAACATGTCTTTTTCATCCATCCGTCCATCCATCCGTCCCTCTGTCCTTCTGCGGACACCGGTAGTGAGAGCGGGCCGCTTAATAACTTTCAGCTGTCTAAGGTTGGAGTTGCACACCGTGCAGAGGACGGTGTGCTGCTGCTGCTGGTGGTGGTGGTGGTGGGGGGTGGAGAGGAGAAGGAGGAGAAAAAAGAAGAAGGAAAAGAGGAGGAGGAGGGGGAAGAGACTGTAAACACGCTTGTAATAAAGAGGGTTTGGTAATATAAGACGCGGGGCTTAAATCTGCAAAAGCGCAGCGAGAGAAGAGCAACTCGGCGCGCTCCGACCACTCTGATTGTTTTCTCTTTCTTTCCTTCTCTTCAGAGAGAGAGAGAGAGAGAGAGGGAGAGCCATGGACGGATTGTGGAGGACAGACAGAAGGACTGAAAGGGGTCACATTCAAGAGGCTTACGGGAGCGGAGAGATTCCCCCACCAGCAGCCGCGAGAGGAGGCGGCAGCGGCGGCTGTAGCTGGGGATCTGCGGCTCGGTGTCCTGGAGCCCGACGGAAGAGGACGCACACTTAATACCGACGGAGGGTGGGGGGGAGACAGAGGGGGCGGTGGGGAGGTGAGAGGCTGGTGGTGGACGAGCGAGACAGGACAGAGAGGAGGAGGAGGTGGAGCGGGGTGACGGAGAGAGAGAGACGGGGAGAGAGGGAGGAGGCGGCTCGGCGTCAGGGGGGGAGAAGAATGCGTGACCACAGAGAGAAATATTTCTGCAGGTTGAAACTCGCCGCGTGGCTTGTACGAGCGGGGCCGGTGCGCGTGCGTGAATGGATGTGTGGAAGTTCGTGCAGATTTCAAGCAGTTCAGTTGGACAAGGAACGAAACTCCATTTATGTTAGTAACAAATCCAAAACTATTCTTATTATTATTATGGAGGAAGTTCTGCTTCAGGGCCCCTCCTGCGCCGGTTCGTGCCCACCGGTTGTCATTTCGTACCCTTCTCCTTCTCCTTCCATTTTGCACCCGCAATCCAACCATTTTGTATTCATGTTTTTCATCGTTGCATCAGTTTAATTCTCTTTGTAGCTCAGAGTGTTTTCATGAATTATGGAGATAATTCATTAGAACAACGCGGACGTCTCCAACCCACACTCTGTAGATCCTGTTGCTCCATTCTGCTTAATTACGTTTTAATTCCAAAAACTGAACACGTTTAATTATTCTCCCGATGCTTCTATAATAATCCATAATTTATGCCACTAAAGTCAGAGAAAGTGCACAAATGTGGTTACATGTTAGCGTGAATTTTTCTGTGTTTTGGTCATTTTACCGAGAATTTGCGTAACTAAGCAAATGGTCCAAACTAAATGGACAAAAGGTAAAATAAGGAAGTGTGCACATGGTGTAAAACTATAGGCCATTTTTTTTAGGGAGAAACTGGTACGAAATGGAAGGAGAAGAGGACCTGAGGGATCAGACCAGAGCAACTCTGAGCGACAACCTGCTGGTAGATATTCTCCTTATAGAGGAAACTACATTAAATAATCGATTTAAAACATCCTGATGAACTGATTGTTAAAGGAAACGGGCGAGAACTTTAAATATTTCGAGTACGAAACGACCAAGTCTGACTCTTCGGATACACGTCAGCATTAGAACCTGTTCAGTTCAGTTCGTTTATAAGACGACAGTCTGGTTCTAATTCTTCCACAGCGTTTGCATGCAGAGTGGGTCTCCCTCCTTTGGTGTTCTGGCAGGAAGTTAAGAGAGTGAATTTCCTGAAAACTTGCTTAAAAACTGCATCCTTTAAGCTGCCCTGTGTCATCCTTGTTTTGTGCTTGTGGTTTAAAGGGGCCCATCGTGTTTTAAACAGCCTCTCTTCACACATTCGAGAGCGCCAACCTTGACCTCCCTCCATCTGTCGGTGACAAAGGACGCTTTTTGTTTTCTCCTCTTCTCCTCTGCCCAGATACCCCTCAGTCCCCTTCCCCGACCCCTCTTCCTCCTCTGAACCAGACCCACTCACTCTCTTTCTCTCTCTCCAAACCGAGGAGGGACCTTGAACTAAACCTGCAGAGCCTCTCGGAATCGGGTAGCGGCGGCGCACAGAGCGACTCTCCCCGGTTCCATCATAAATCAGCCATGCAGAATGCGCCGAGGTACAGCGGCAGGAACTCTGCATGCCCGGAAGAAGCTGCGCTCCTCTGCATATCTTATATTTGATCTTAGAAACATACAGGCTGAGCTGGGAGCCGCATGCGAGTTGCACTCAGGTGGAGGTGACATTGCAGTACCTTCTCTCTTCCTTATGTAGGCCACTTTATTCCTCCTGTTCAGCACTTTTACGCGCTTGTTCAGGCGGCTCAAGCCAGCACACGCGGCGCGCACACAGAGTGATGGAATGGACAGTGGAGGACTTTGATAAAGCTTCATAAATCTGTTAAGAAGGAGTGGTCACATGCTCTCCTTTTCCCTGCAACGCACGGCGGCCCCGGGGAAATTGGGGGACTAGAGGGGGGCGCATTTCAATATATGTAAATTACTTGGAGAGGTAGAGTGAGGAGGGGGTGGAGGGTGTTGGAGATACAGAGATAAATCAGTTCTGCATACAGTACGCCCCTCACACGTTATTTTTTTTCTGCGCTCCTTGTCATGCCTTGGTTTTTCTCCATCAGACACCGCTTCTGTTGCTTTTGTCACAATTAACTGTGCGTAAAAATCCACCGCTAAACATTAAGAGGGTGACGCAAACTAGGAATGGCAAATGAAACAAAGTGAAATTTATTTTAAAAAGAAAATAAACAGGCTCTAAAATCAAATGACTAAATAAATGAATAATGTTTGGATTTCTGACAGTGAAAAGCCACGGAACGCATGATTAAAATGATGCTGAACAAAACCAAACCCACAGTTATTTTATGTATATTTTTTGCTATTTTATTTTATTCTTATAAATTGTTTACTGGGTTTGTTTTGGTTTCAGCTGCTCTCGTTTTAGGCCAATTTTATGAAAGAACCTAAAAAAAAAAACCGACGTAAATAACACTAAAAAGAAATAATAAAGTATCTTCTGGTTTCGGTTTTTATTTCCACAGAGAATTAACTCTATATCCCTCATAAATCTGATCCCTTTTCCTCTTCTTTTTGTGTGTGTGTGTGTGTTCATGTGGAGGAATTTCAAACCACCACATAAATACACTTTGCACACACACCTTCCCCACGGCCGCCACCAGCCTTCTATCCAAAAGGCTCAACTGTAACGAGAGCGCAGTGGGTGGATTTTTTTTTTCTTTTTGCGGAGCTCCATTATCACATCTGGGGATGTGCGCACACGGAGCGGAGTCGGGCCGGTGGTATTAGATGAAATCGGGCGGGATTACATGGTTATAGAGCAAATTATCTGAGCCCTCCAACACCCAGCACCACCCGTCCTACATGCCTCCACCTCCCAGTGTGCCTCCAATCTCTGCTGCTGTTTGATGTGACGGCTCGCTCTGGAATCAGTGAAGTTGTCCGTCAAATAAAGTAGGGAAAAAAAAAAAAACAGACGAATGAATCGCCTTGAAAAAAGTATTCATGCCCCTTGAATCTTAATAATTTTATGTCCCAAACCTGCAGCGTCAAAGAATTAAAATTTCACCAAGACTATAGCGCACAAGAAGTAAATGGTAAAGGACATATGATCCTCTATTTTTTTCCATAAATTAAAAATTTGAAAAGTGTGACGTGCGTTTTAATTAAAACCCCTTTTTCCTCTGATACCCCTAAATGTAACCAGAAGTCACCTCAACGGAGTCCAGCTGTGTGTCAGTACAAATCCAGCTGTTCTGTGAAAGTCTGAGAGCATTAATGAAAAGCATCATGAAAACAAAAGGAAGACAAGTCAGAGAAAAAGCCGTGGAGACTTTTAAAACAAGGTTAATAAAAAAACAAAACACATATCCTAATCTTTGACTATCTGAGAGAGAATTTTTCATCATTTTAAAATAGGAACAAGATGGTACAGCAGCAAACTTACCAAAACATGGCAGGTTAGACGAGGGGTGGGTTAAACAGGAAACAGCCACCAAAAGGTCCTAGAAGGAGCTGCGGAGATTCACAGGTTAGGTGGAAGAATCAGTCTACTGTTATAGCTATGAAAACCAGTCTGCACTAAGAAGAAAACAATAAAATATCCTGCTTGCCTTTTACCACGAGCCATTTAGGGGACAAAGAAAGCATGTGGAATAAGGTACTCTGCTCCAAAAGTGAACTTTTTGGCCTTCATGTAACCCTGTGTGTGATGGACATCATTCAGTAGCACGGTGAGGGCAGAATCATGCTATGGGGATGTTTTATGTTCAGCAGGAAAAGAGGAAAGCAACTGGAGTAGTTTAAAGATGGATGGAGCTAAATACTGGAATCCTGGAAGAAAAACTGTTAGCAGCAGCAAAACATTCAGGATGGGGGTCAGAGGTTCACCTTCTAACAGGACAGAAGCCCAAAACACACAGCTAACAAAATCATAAAACAGTGTAATCAGATCAGATTAACGTGATAGAATTCATAAGAATACATGACGAGGCCTAAAACTTGATGAGCACAAAAGTTCTCAATCCCTTCGAAATTGGATTGAGTCGGTTTGCAAAGAAGAATCTGTCTGCGTATGAGCAAATTTGGCAGAGAAATCCCCCAAAACACTTACAGCAGCAACTGCAGGAAAGGTTGTTCTACAAAGTATTGACTGTTTTTGCAAAACAAGATTAAAACTATGTTATTTTCCCTTTACGCTCCACTTTGTGTTGGTCCAGTAGCTTACAACCTCCCCAATAAAGTGCATTGGAGTTTCTGGTTGTAACTGGAATTGAAAAGTTTGAAATTCTTGTACTGAATTTTTCTCACAAAATACTAAATACAATGATTTTGGTCAGTGGATTTAATTAAAGCTGAAAGTTTCACCAAACTTCTCCCAACAGTAAGAACTGAACACACACAAAGCACACAGCGAGCACAGACCGCCACTGAGTTTTATTTTTGAAACAGTGAAGAGCCTCGTACCCTTCGAGCTCTGCAAACGCGGACTCTAGCGCCCTCTTGTGTCCGAATGCTGCCGATGTAGAAAAAGACAAAATGAATCTGCAGGCCTTTAGTCCACTGCAAAGGGCCCAAATGGTCAGATCGAAGTTCACGGAGGTAACAAAATATCCTGTTGAGCAATTTGAGGAAACGGGTCTGATGTGTGAGAAAGAAAAGGTTGAAACTGGGGGAAATAAAGGCCTAATCAATTAATATACCTTTTTTTCTCTATACGCTAGAATGAAAGATAAAAAACAATTAGTTAAGCTTTGTAAAATTAGACTTTTTTGTGTTTTTTTTTTTTTTACAAAAGTCCTTATATAAATCTTATATAACAACACTAAGTTATGATAAGATTTATAGAAAATACGTACACGTTTTCATAGATCGGCCTATCATGTAATAATGAGGTAATTTATTAAAAATATTTAGTTTTTATATCCATTATAATTGATTCATTATGATTAGAACAATTACAATGAATCATACACACAGCAATGATATATTATTGCCATTTTTATTATCTATAATAATACAAATAGTATAATAATCCATCATCTATTTCCCATATGTTTTATTTCGCCTATTTCATGACTAATAGCCCATTAAAGCCAATGTATTCCAAGTTAACAGTCTTTTCCATGCAGCCTAACTAATATTAGACATTGTCCGCCTGGTCGCTTCTAAGGATTATTAATCCGCAGAGTCATCAGAGTGCGTAAATAAAGTTAGACCCTATAAAGCTGCGGAAGGATCTCTTAGCGGGCCGTTCTGACGAGAGCTTAGTGATAAATCAAATCTTTTAATGAATATCTGCGGAGACCAAAATGCGGGGAACAGAAAAAAAAAAGTCCGAAGAGGAGGGGTGCAAGGGGACAATGAAGGCCGGCTGTGTAATTAGATTAAGCGACGCGAGGGGAGGCAACTTTCTAATGGGCTCTGAGGCGCCGCCATGAACGCAGCCAGACCCTTTCAGACCATTAACACGGAGCGAAGAGGAGGGAGGGAGGGGCCCGGGAGGGACCCGGGAGGGGCCCATAACACATCTAATCTGACATGACACCCCTCCTCTATCAGCCTGCCTGTTAACCAGCACGCCCGGAGCGCTCCGGATCTCCAACTACTAAAACTTGAGCCGTCACTGAGTTTCTGACAACATGTTATTAGCATAAGTGCTCAATTATAGGCCTCATTTCTACTACTGAGCTACCGGGATCAGTATTACTCCTCACTCCTGACAAACTCTGAAGGAAAAAAAATCCGAGGCTAAGTGAATCATTTGAAGAGAGAGGTCAGGTCTTTGCAGAACGAGGCTAAAAAAAAACTGCATTTGAAGAATGAGGGGGGGGAAAAAAAACAAGTTAGGAATGAGAAGAAAGTGAATGTTTTAAAGGGAAAGAAAGTGTGAGTTTATTGGAGCTCAGTGTTCAGTGAAGGAGACCCCGAGGGGAGTTTCAGCACTTCGGATTTATGAACTGCTGCATGTCCTCAAGCAGCCGGTAAGGGACTTTTTTTTTACAGGAAGCGAGAAGGGAGGGGGTGGGGGGGGGGGGGGGCAGGAATCAGTTTAGAAAAGCCTGAAAGGAATCTGGCTTGTGTTGGAAAAAAGTCAGCATGTTTAAAAAATAAAATAAAAACTCCTAAAAGTCTAGGAAATCTACACAAAAAAAAAAAAGTGGAAACTGAAGGCTCTCAGTAACATTTGTATCTCTTTATAAATCATCAATTACTTTATTACGAAGATAAAATCAAGATGAGAAAATAACACGCGAATATTTTCTTCCAACCGCATCTCAGCAATTTGCAGGTAAAAAGTGTGGAAAATAATTTAATTCGGACATAAATATATATACATATATAAACCTTCTGGTGAAGGAAATTTGTTATGTTATAAGCCACTTGCATAGAAATGGAAAAAAAAAAATCAACCTGTGCAAAACGAATTACCATCTTTTTCATTCTGTTTTGGAGCAATAAACCAACTGCTCTGTTTTATTTATGCAGCAACGTAGATGCTTTTATTTTGGTGTACTTTTTTTTTTCCCAGAAATGTTTTGGTCCATAAATAATAGGTAAGATTTCACCACATTCCAGTTCTTCTTCCAACTCGCCACAAGAGGGCACTAAAGCATTTTAAACTCGGAAGCTGATTTTATCCGCTTTTCTATGACGACTTGACTGAGCATCTGAACGCGTGATGAAGATCTTATTGCACTCGATTCATTTCTGTGTTTTTGTGTGTAAATATAAGAAAATAAAGGACATTAACATGCATAATAAAAATCAGTTGACGTTATTGGTTAATTTCTTCCTTCCACTATCCAGGTGATTGGTTTTACCTTGTATTCAGTTCATGCAACGTTGGATTTCTGTTGCCTCTGTCTTTTACAGCTAGACAATGAAATTCAATAAAACAAAGCAAAACACTGACGACGTGAACTGATGCTCCTTTTATTTCAGCAGACTCAAAAAAAGGATCTTTGTAATGCAAACCACAGTCCAGCTTGCTGAGGCGTCGCCTGGTTTGGGAATTTCAGGGTCTCGTTTTTGCTTTCTGCAGGTGATGCGGTTCTGTTTCAGTCTTCAGCTCTCACGGCAAAGGTTCACAGGTGTGTGTGAAGCAGCCAGGATGACGGTCATCTCCTCAAAGGCCGAGTCTCAGCAAGAGTCCAAACGGAGGCTGTCAAATGTCTTGGACACATTGGATCTTCATCCGAAGACATTACTGTCTGCCATAGTAAAGAAAAAGAGGAGTTAAACAGCAAAGGTTCTGGTTTTCTGACCCATTGCCATCCAAACTTACTTTGCAGGATAACAGGACTGCATCTTCTGTTTACCGCTCGGAGTAAGTTTTAAATATGAATTCTGTCAATATCCAACACAGAAAGGAAAGACAAAGTAAGGACAGATTAACCATTGGATGAATGATGACGGACACATGAATAAATTAAGAAATGATGAACGGAGACAATCTGTAGACAATTTGACTAGGAGTAAAATCTGTAAGTATATATTTTCTCCCTATTCTTCATTTTCCTTTTCTATAACTAAACCAGATCTGGAAAATGTATAGATCAAATCCCATGTTTTTACAGACAGAGTCAAATTTTATACTTTCAACTTGCTTTATCATTTTAGCTTTCATTTCAATGTGGTCTAAGATTGATGGCTGTCATCTCCATTCACAACACAAGGTGGCAGTAGATGCTGCGATTCTGGAGGACAGAAGTTGGATCGAGTTCAAACTGAAATCAGCAAACAAATAATAAAAAAAAATACCTGATTAAATACATCTATTTGCACACATTCCACTCTTTTCCACTCTTCTATATCTGCTTTAAGTGTTTCAAGAGTCACTGGCATCTTTAAACACTCAGCCTGTAATGGATACCAAGAGAGAGGTTACCTGAGCATTAACGGTTAACGAGAAACTGAAAGTGAAGGAAAAACTGCAAATCAGAAGAAACAGGGAAGAGGGCTGTAAGTATTTTTAAAACACACAAGAGGCAACACTTACACAGACTAAAATCTGTTGGTGGCCTGGTGCAGATCCATTCCTTTCAGCTGTTCTTGAAAATAGGAAAGGCAAGAAAACATGGTATTTAGGCAAAGGCAAAGAAAGAAAAAAATGGATGCTCACCTAAACTTGCAAAGATCTACAGCCAGAAAAGTAATTCAAACATTTAAACCAACTAAGCAGTTACTAACTTAGGCCGAGGAAGCAAGATTATCACTGCAAGCCAACCAATTATTTGTGAGGTAAGAAAAAAAAATATTTTTTTTTTGTCCAAACATCACACATGTAAACATGTCTCTAAATCCATTGTTTTAGTCAGGTGGAACTAACATTATTCTTAATTTAGCCAGCAAATATTAGTGGCAGGTTTGCCTTAAACAAAGTATAAATATGTGGAAAAGCAGCTCCAGGTCACTGTTAAGGAGGATCCATGATGCTGTGGGCCCTGTTTCTCTTCCAAAGGAACTGAAAACAACATTGATATCATAAAATGTGACAAACCAAGATATTTTTAAACACAACAGTAAGATATGACCAAATAAACACGGATATAAAATCTACCTTTTTTCAGTCGACAAACCAAAATCCTGAAGAAAATCAGCCGGTTGATGTGAACTGAAGAGGGCAAAAGAGAAAACACGACAATCTGGAGACAGTCAAAGATCCGTCTGTAGGTTCGCTCCACTCCTGTAAAAAGTTATAGAAAACTCAATGTGGTCACGATAGCAAAATAGGAATATGCAACAATGTTGAAATAATAAAAGAACTCTGCTTTTTACAAATCTGTACATATGCCAACATTAAAGAAAAAAAACAACTCAGAATGTAACAAAATCAACTTGATCACATGTAAAATCATCTCTGCTGTCAGCTCCTTCTCAATAACTTGAGACACCAGTGATTAAAGAAGGCCAGGCTCTTCTTCCACACAGTCTTTTATTTGTAAATAATAAAAATGAACTCTTGAATATAAAACATACACATCAGTAGAGCCACATCTGTTATACAAATAAGAACTGTTGCAGTGAATACTTTGTCTTTCATCAAGAATCGTGGTTTGGGAACCATGGGCTGTAAACAATCAGTATTCCTGAAGTAATACTGACAAAGGAAAGGGCAGTCGGCCACACCGCCAAGGATGAACGAAAACATCTGCAAAATATGTCTGCAAAACTAGATTTCTCATCGGTTCAGAAGTCCATTCCAGACCATAGTCAGGGGGTGATTTAAGATAATTGGGTCTGCTTCTCTTGTTATTATTATTCTTGTTTCTTTTCCTGCAAACTGATCCAGAATAAAGGCCTATTACCGCCCCCTTGTGGCTCAGCACCGCTCAGCGGCTCAAGCACCAGAAGCAAATTCCTCTCAACAAGACCAGGGAATGTTTGTGTGTCTGTTTGATTTGTTCGGATCCTCCGTTCAAGCCGCTTGTTCCGATTAGTATGTACAAGCTGTGTGTGTGTGTGGGCTGAGGAAGTGTGCAGTCAGATACACTCTTTTATATTCATATAGCTATATCTTTATAATTTCTGTCAAACTCATAATGATACTTCATATACATTTAGCTGTTACACATTCTATATCTCTGCCTCTAGCCCCGACTGTCTGAAACTAGTTTAGACGCCTACAGGGGCTCAAGAATGCTCAGAACTACAGAACAGCACTGTTGTTCATCGGGTTTGAGGAAAAGAAAAAAAAAGAAAAACTCAACAAAGACGATTTTCCCGGAGACTGTCTCGTGTAAATATTTTGACCCAGCGCGGTAGGCGTGGCCTGAGTGCAGCTGATCCCGCCCCCCCAAATCCTCGCCGCGCTTCTTATTGGTCCGCTCCTGTCGGGGTCGGGGATGGCTTGGCTTTTCTCTGTATTCATATTCAGTACGAGCAAACTGTACAAGAACATGCAACATACAAGCTGGCCTAAAAGTATGTGGAACTAACACACATAGTCTAGTCTTTTTTTTTTTTATTTTATTTTTTTTTTTTTCGGCTTTTGTTTTTTGAGAATTGCTTCGGTTTAGTTTTAGTCTCGTCTTTCAACTTCACAAAAAAAGGTAGAGAACGAAAACGTAAAAATAAAAAAAATAAAAAACCCAAAGAAACAGAACAAACGGAAATGAAAGAAACGCGCATGCAGCTTGGGGCCAGGCCGGGCGGGGCGGGGGGGTTAGGGGCGGGGTGGCGTCCCCCGAGTCATGCTGCTCCCTCCAGCAGGGGGCGGATTGTTGGGCAGGGGGGTAAGGAGGGAGGGGAGTTGGGTTGGATGGGTGAAGAAGGCGAGTTCGAGCTGGAGTGACCGTTTTGTTCGGCACCGCTCGCAAAACTAAACGTACAAATATACAGAGGGAGTCTGCACCTAGTGGTACCAATCTGAACTGCAGGTGAAACCGAAACAGGGATGACGGCTGGAAATGAAAAGGTGATTAATTATTTGGCCAATGTTTTCTCTTATAGACAGAAAACTTTCTATGATTCTGCCTGAACGAATGAGTCAAGCTTTTCTTCTTGTGCTTCTTTCATTTTTAACAACATGGATGAGAATGTGCTGCCTCTCCCAAACGATTACCACTGGTGTCAAACTGCTGCCCCTAAAGTGAACATCTGCAGAGTCAACAAGCAAACTCTGCAAACAGTTGCATGAAACTCCAACAGTTTGCTTCTCTTAAGACGGGAGATAAAGCCGTGCTCTGATTGGCTGCGGAGCACCACCTTGGCAGGGCGCTCCTGCAAAGACCGCACTTGAAATCAGGGAGGAACAAAAGAAAAGATGAGGTTGGACAGAAAGCTCCACAGCTGCAGCTCAGAGAAGAAAGCAAAGAAAGCAAAGACGCTGAAAACAAAAGATGGAAGAAGGAAGGTGTGAGACGTGATTGTCAGACTCCAGTTAAGCATTTGATTGGCTAGTTCTGTCTCTCCCTCTCTCGTTTCTCTCTCTTGTTCCCTGGCTCTCCGTCTGGTTTCTCGTTGATTCCCCGAGGGCGTCTCCTCGGTGGCGTACTCGGGCTGCGTCTGCGCCCTCTGCTCAGGTGTGGTCCAGCAGCTGTGGTCCATTCTCTGATCGTGTCAGGGCTGTTTTGGGGTGAGCGTTCGCCACTCGGTCACTAGGACCGAACGCCGGGTGGTGGTCCTGAGTCCAGCGACGTCTGAGACGCCAGCCGTGTGAGCGGAGCTAATGTAGGGTCCACCAGTGAGGACGGTGGAAACAGTTTGTACCAGCCAATCACCGTGCTTGAGAGGTCCAGCTCCTCCAGCAGGATCTGTGCTACACCCATGAAACATTTGTGGTCCAATCGTCCATAGTCGCCCCACACTATCACCTAAACAGAGAGGAGCAACGTCAGAAAAAGCTGAACACACACAGACACATTAAAGCACATAGATTGAGAGAATCAGCCTCTTGTAGGTTAAAACCAGAGACCAGAATGTTGCTAGTAGCTGTGTTCCCACCACAAATTTCCACAAAACTTTGTCAGTATTCCACTAATGCTGAAAAAACACAATTGTCCCTTTGCGGTGTTTCCATTTAAGAAGGAACACAACAAAAAATCACACGTGAATAAGTTTGTTCATGTGATAAGTCATTAAACAACATGCTGTGCCATCATCTTCCTACCACCCGCTGTCGTCTTCCTCATCTTTTCTACCCGTAATAATTGTTGATCACGTGACATGTATGATGTGAAAAAGTATTTCTGTTGCAGTTTTGCAAAATACACTAATTTCAATACTGCCAGAAAAAAACCCACCTCATTCCAGAGCAACAACTTTTTACAGAAAAATTAGATTTTTTTTTAAATGGTTGAGTTTCCATCAAGCAAATTTATTCTTTATTTATTCTATTTTAAACACAGGTAGCCTAAAGCTAATAAATCACCAACTTATAAGAATATGTCACCACACAATACACATACAGGTTTTATTGAAACTTTACGAGAGAGAGAGCAACTCAAAGTGTAAAAATGTTTGAGGGCTGTGAATCCTTTTGTAAACCATTGCAGTAAAAATACAAAATGCATCACTGACAATAAATCATAAAAAAAATAAGTAAATTACACTAAAGAATCAGTTAGATTGAAGAAAAATTAAGGCAGCTTTGGAGATTCTTGAAGTAAATCTACGACAACGTCCACGTCAACATGTTGAACATGTCGACCGTTACCTGAAGCACTTTGCCCTGAGGACTTTCTTCAAAGAGCAGGTGCTGCTGGTAGAGCGGCTCCAGGGTTTTGCGTGCAATCTTGGTTTTCTTTTTGGTTTTACATGTTCCGTTTTCCAGCAGGTAGACCTTGACGTAAGGAGCTGGGCGGAATGAAACAAGAAAAAAGAAAAAGAAGTCAGGAGGGAGAAAAGACAAGCTGCATTAGACTGAACTTTAGAGTTATTGTTACCTGGGAGGGATTTGGAGCCTGGTTTAGAGGTAAGGCCTCGCGCCCTGATCACCTCGACCTCCAGCTGACCTTTCTTATCCATCAACCCGATCTGAACATCACCTGTTGAGGAGTGGCAGACGCAGACAAACGCTTCCAAAAACTGCTTATGAAGTCATGTCACTAAGACTCTCTTGCTGCAGTCAGACCCGTGACTCACCCATCGCAGGCGTTGCCAGCGTTTGGCGGCCAACCAGCTGACCGGGACCCAGTCCGTCCAGGAAGTCGCTGAACTGGCTGTCGGCTCCCAATCGCATCCCTGAGAAGATCAAACTGAAACATGCGAACAGGATTTATCCACCAGGTCCGACTGTCAAACACGACATTTTAATGATTCAAATTCAAAGTTTACTACAAATTTATGGCAGATTTTTATACAGCAGTCAGGATTTAAACATGGTACCTGAGAAGAAGCGTGTGTGTGTGTGTGTGTGTGTGTGTACGTACTTCCCCTCAGAGCTGTAGCTGTTCATGCTGCCATCAGTGGACTCCCTGCTGGCCTGGCGGTTCATGGCTGATCCTCCTCGGGGAAACTCCACCGCCATCCCCGTCTCCTCGCTCCTCTGGATGGTGCTGCTGCCCGCCTTGCTGACCTTCTTCCCCGTCGGCACCTCTGTGGCAAACACAGAGAGAAGCTGTTAATCCAGGAGCGTCTTTACTCCGAGACTCGCATCAGTTATCAGGCCTCTGGCCACATCTGGCCATCACCAAACCAAACCTGAGTTTCCACCCAGCAGAACAGAGGTTTAGGCATTAATGGCTCCAACAGAGTCTTTTTCTTATGACCTTATTGCAGAAACGCATTTGAAAAAGCCTGATAACTTGAGGCTGAGCTTATCTTCAGGCAGACGGGCCCATGCAAAAAGGTTCCCCCTGGTGACCTCACCAACATCTCAACAAATATAAAAAAAATAATAAAATAAAATCATCAACACAGAAAAAGACTTTGAATCATTTTCCTTCTTCCCTTTTGTTAATTTTATTGATGAGGTCACTGAATGGAGATTAAAAAAAAAAAAAAAACTAAAACAGGGGCTCAGTCATTCCAGATGAACGCTTAGTAGGAGTAAAAAAAATAAATAAAGGGGTGGAAAAAATAAAAACTACTGGGAAAAAAGTTTGTTTTAAAAAGGCTGTTTTCAAGTCTCTCGGATGTAGTTGGTATTTCAATCCGAAAAGATCATATAGAGTTGACTCTGGCTTAACTCTTGTACAGAACCTTGCAAAGGTATTTACGCCCTGCGATCTTTGTCTTTTTTTTTTTTTTTTTTTCATTAAAACCGCAAACATTAACGTATGCTATTGGGTTTTTATGTGGTAGACGAAAACAAAGTCCAAGAAAAATGACTTTTTCATTTATACCTATTTACTTACACTAGGTCAATGAGAGAGAGGTGGGATACACACTGGAAAAAAAGTTTTTAAAAAGTAAATCCATGCAAAATTTTAAATTCCACTTTACATTCATATACTATTTGTGTTTTGTCTGCCACATAAAATCTCAAACTGAAATGTAGTCATGACAAAAGATGAGAAAGATCGAAGCATGTGGATACTTTTAAAAAACACTGGAGAACAGAACGGAGATGGGAGAGGAGGGTGGGGTAAGGGAGCGTGCCAAAGACAGAGACCAGGAAGATCTTTCTAACTACATAACAGCTTCCATAAATGCTCAGTGTTTCCATGACTATCTTTGTTTACACCAGGCTAAGTCAATAACTTATAACCCCCACACTGAAAAAACACAAAATCTTAGTTATCTGGGTCTAGTTTCTAGTGCAAACATCTTAATAAACTTGAAATAAGACAAAACTAACTTAAAAGTAGCTCTTTAGCTAGAGCAGGGGTGTCAAACTCCAGTCCTCAAGGAGTCCTGCAGTTTTTAGATGTGCCACAAGTACAAAACACTGGAATGAAATGGCTTAATTACCTCCTTCTTGTGTAGATAAGTTCTCCAGAGCCTTGCTAATAACCTAGTTATTCTATTAAGGTGGTGCAGCAGAGGCACATCTAAAAGTTACAGGGCAGTGGCCCCCCAGGACTGGAGTTTGACACCTGAGAGCCAGAAGCTTGTTTTAGATCAATAATTCCTTAATATCGATGAAGAAGTACTTGCTCTAATTGCCAGATTACTTCACTCATAAGACATTTTGCCCTCGTATGTCTTGCTAAAAAGTTACTTGTAAGTTCAGTTTTGCCTTATTTCAAGTGTACTAAGATATTTGCACTAGAAACTACACCAAAGCTACTTGGTAAGATTGTGTGTTTTTGCAGTGCATTACCAGGAAGTCTCAGAAAAACTGCTTTTATTTCAATTTCTAAATGCCCATTGCATGCACCATGGTAGCATGCTGTATTTATGATGACCTGATAAACTCCAAGTTCCCATGAACATCATCCCATCTCAGCTACTACTTCTACTCAACTATTCCTAAACTTCCTATGGTTGGACTTCCTTCCTTTTGCTTTACCTTTCTGTCTGTCCGCCGCCTTACCCGGTGCCTCTGAAATAACACAGAACAACAACAAGAGCAATAAACAACAACACTTCCACAGTTTTTTTTTTTATGTTTCCTCATGATTCGGTGACCATTCTTATCAACCTTTAATTGACAAAAAATAATGCTTGAAATAGGATAATCACTTTAAAGTTAGAATTTATTTTTTAAAACCTTCTCTTAACCTTCAGCTGTGTCATTTTGTGAAGTCTGATTGGTTGCTTGGAAATCAATTATGTCCATTTGTGTAAAACTAGATTGCTTCTCTGGAGCAAGCTACAGTTTCAGGCCAAATTTTATTTTTACTCATTAATGTCATATTCATTTTTAGTTCTTAGAGATTTATTGTACAATTAATTCAAGAATTGGTAGTGCAAGTTGCAATTTTTTTTAGATTTAGATCAAAATTATACAAACAGACTCAAATATACGTCTACCCTCCTTCTATGTTTTATGTTCTTTTAAAAGTTGTCCTTCATATACATTCTTAACCTAATAACTTCTACTTGCTACAGTTGTTTGCATTGATCATCTTTGAATCTACATTTGTTTAAAAATGACCGCAAAAAACTTCCTTAGCTCGTATAAATCAACGATTGTCCTTAGATCTTTACCAAGTTCTTCAAACGTTCACATTGTCCTGCAGCTGCACTCAATCATGATCACTAAACAGAAGTTCATAATCCTTGGCAAGTCAGACTTAAAACAAGGAGATGAAAACTGGAAAACCCTCATTTCCACCTCCTGATGTGTTTTTCGTCTCACCCGTCGGGCTGAGCTGTGAAGTACTCCGGCTCCGTCTCGACGGCAGGATGGCAACGACCCGTTGGCTCAGACTGGAGCGCCGTTTCTTGATCCCGCTGCCCAGACTCCCGAGGGCCGTGTCCGACTGGCTGCCGTCGGCGTGCTCCATGCCGTAGATCTCGCCGCTCACGCTGGTGCTCTTCAGCATGTGGCGGCCCGACGCACGAATAGCTCGACTGATGGTGGGCGACATTTCAGAAACAGTCAGGGGTTGTACACTTTGACCAACTAAATTCAGCTTTGGAGATAAGAACAATACAAATGAACTGAAAATGACAGTTTCAATTCACTATTACATAATATCATTTATTACTCATTGATAATATCTTGTGATGGTAATTTACATTCTGCAGCAGGGAGAAAATAAATAAAATCTAGCAAAATGTTACGTTTCGAAATGTCTCTGTAACACACAACCTATACCATCTGACTGGTCTGAGAACAAAACACTAATTTAAAAAAAAATCCCACAATTTTGATGATATTGTTTAAGCCAACATTTATTTCAGTTACACAGATCAATAAGCCATTGAGCCACAAGGAATAATGAATGTTCATTACAGTAAAACAATCAAAACAAATCATGTTAAGGTAAAGTACCTTCCTGCTCAAATTAAAAGCTTAAGCAAAGAAAGTTACATGTTTTTCATGTTTTCTCTACATTTTCTGACATTTAGCAAATAGAAATAATTGTGGTAATTGCATCAGACCTAAAACAAAAGTTTAGTCTGAATTAACTTCAGACACCGATAAAAAAAAAAGTGTCTTTTCATTGGGTGTATGAAAATATTTGGCGTGAACTGTAAATAAAACTTTCCAAATTTAGGTTTTTAATCAAATATTACATTGTACTTTACTACAAACTGTACAGTTTGAGTAGGAAGCACTCATAAGGACGGTATACAGAAATCGATCACTTTATAAACTGTGAAAACACCTGATTGAATTTAAAGGATTAAAGTCGAATCAAACTTTATTTATATATCACACTTACAACAGCCTCAGTTGGCCAGAGTGCTTCACAACAAACACAAAAAAATTATAAAAATAGAAGATAAAATTAAAAATACCAAAACAATACTTAATTTCGGCTGCAGCGATTTTCTTCCCCCCTCTACATTTTCTCTGTAATTGGTGTTGAATAGATGAGAACAGATGTGTTTTCAGTCTGGACCTAAACTGACTGAGAAAGCTTAAATAGGAGTCTGTTCCTCAGTCTGGGTGGATTTCAAGCACCTGCTCAAACCAGGGTTAGTGCTTTATCGGTGGCCAAGTGTGTCGGTGTGTGCATGCGTACCTGAAACGTCCCCGGGGTCTCTCTGACTGGATGGACATGTAGCTGGTGCTACTGATGCGAGAGGCACTGCTGGTTCGAGAGATGGCTGACACGTCACTGACATCACTGTCTGAGGACTTATGGGATACATTTTCACTGCTCCTCCTCTGGTCCTTGTAGAGCTGCAGGATGAACGCGTTAGAGGAGACAAATAAATATTCCAAACTTCAGATACAAGAGGAAGAGTGATGATAAATTGTGGCAATTCTGATCTGTCAAGCTGACTGATGTAAAGGAAGGATTTAGTAAAAAAACAACAAAAAAAAAACGCTCTTTTAGTTTGATACAAGAACTTAAATTACGATAGAAACCCTTCCTCTAAACTCCGTAGAGACCAACTATGCTGTTGTAAAAGCTAAACCTTTAATCAGATGAGACAATATTAGATATTTTTTAATGGCGGGGGGGCTCAAAGTGCGATCCTGGGACCATTTGCAAAACGATTTTGAGAAGCAATCAACCCCAATTCAAGAAGGGAATGAATTTGGGTTTTTTCAACTCAGGGGTTTAATGCACATAAACGGAAAAAAATATTTATAAGGTGCAGTTTTCAAAAAAATAAAAGAATTTCAAAACTAACAAAGAATTAATCTTTTATGAACCATGTTTTTGTTGTTTTTTTTTTACTTCAAATCTTCTTTGCCGGTAAACAAGATTATATTTCTTAAACTTAACTAAAAAAAGCTAGAGATAGCTAATAGTTGTTTGTGACAAAAAGTTTGGACACAACAAATTTAAGTCAAGGCTGATTATCAACATAAACTAATTTGATTTAAAGTGGTCACCAGGCCTGCCACATTCAGAGGAACCTCTGCATCAACATTTAACCTAAAGCCAATTTTCACTTTGAAAATAGCAGCCATTTTTAATACAGCAGCCAAGAAAGTGATTTATTCTATACATATAGAATACATCTATGGAGGTGCTACTTCCATTTACACTTGCGCTATTTTACACTGAGCCTCAGGCCAAACAGAATTCTGGCAGCAGTGGCACCCCATAGAAAATACAGAGAACGACAGGAGTCACATCCCTGTATCTCAATTTGCAATTAAAATGAATGAGTCTACCAACAATGGCTTGGATTGTGCTTCAAAATGAAAGAAAATCTAAGCTGGGCTGCGAAGAGAAGCATTTAAACTTTTTTCCCATTTTACACAAACCAGCACATCCCCATCGACTCCTTTGCCATATAGCTACCGTTTAGGATCTCAGGATGCTAGCTGCATGGAATAAGAGAATATCTTAACATCTACAAGCGCAACAAAATAGGAACTACTGACCTCTCGTTTGTTCTTGAGGGCTCGGTCCAGGTCCTGTTGGCTGGAGGTGGTGGCAGATGAAACCCGGTTAGAATGAACCCTCATCTGGAGCTGACGAACACGCTCCTCTGCTACCAGGGCTGCATGGGCAGACAACACACAAAAAAAGATTAACTTCTATTGAACTACACAGTTATCACCTTCTTTCACTTCTGAACCTTTTAAAAACATTATAAAATTATGATAAAACTAAAATTTTAGGAAGAAATGTAGAGCTTAAATGCAAGAATTGAGATAAAACTAAATACGGGTGAAATCTGTGTTTCTGTAGTACTCTGTGCCTTTATTATCTTCTGTATACACATTTAGTCACTCTGTTCAAATGTCGCTGCAGTTCAGTACTTCAAGCAAACAAGAAGACTTGTCAGAACCGAACAAATACCATTTACCTCAGAGTTTATGTTACACATTTAGAGGAACAAGCATTTTGGATTGCTTGTTGCTCCTTACACTGCAGGAGTATTGACAATCCTTGAACTTTTCCAAACTTTTCCACCTTTTTGGAAAGTATTTAAGGCATAGCATTCCAAATGAGTGAATATTTGCACAAAAAAAAAAAAAAAACTTTTTTGGTCATCATATTCTCATCATAAACAAACCTGTAGTGTTGCTTTGATTCTTTTATACATGTTTGGTGAACTTAAAAGTTTGTCACAGGCCATGTTGGGGTTGCAGCAAACATGTGGAAGAAGGTGCTTGGATCAGATGAGACCATAATGAAGCTTTTTACCAGACAGAAAACTAAAACTGAGCAAACTACACCAATGGTTTTCTTGGTCAAACTAAGAGATATTGCAGCGCGTCTTTTCTCGTACCTTGTTCTACAGAGCTGCTCTGGGGTGGAAGCTGTGGCAGTTGCCTCACTCTCCGTGCCGCCGAGGCAGCCGCCGCCGAGGAAAGAGACGCACCACCGTGGAAATGGCCCCTAACATAAAGCCACATGAGTCACAGCAGACAGGGAGACAAAGGAAGAGTAGAAGAATGAATACAGGCTACGATGATAAAAAGAGGGAAAGTTGTGGAAAAGTTATGTAGTCTGGGCAGAGGAGTAGCAGAACAATTCAATCAGCAGAAAACTAGATAAAAATCCCAACAAAGCAACTGCAGGTAATAGATTAAAAAAAAACAAAACAAAAAAAAAACAAGAAAGAAACACTTTTATCACCACCATCATCTTCACAATGGAAAAGGTGAAACTTGTTCACGGGTTGGGGGGAGAAACACCAAAACATCTACAAAACCAGACACACAAACAAGGATGTCCACAAAAAGACAGAAAAACAACAGCAGCAGCATTCAGCCCCTCCTTGGGAAATCAGACCAGTTCTCTTTCAGATAACACTGTCTCCGCTGTAGGGGTTGCACCAATTAGTCGACTAGTCGATTCTTTTCTCTGCAATGACTTTTTTCTGGGCCAGTCGATTAGTCGCAATCACTTAACAAAACAGATTTTTTCAAGCTGTCTGAGTTCGTCAGACAGCTCAAATTGTATAAGAATGAAAAAAAAAATGACCAAAGAGAAACTCAAAATTTCAGCGTAGGCTATCGCAATAGGGGCTTTGCGTGGCGCAGTGGTTAGCGCCCCGCATAGAGACTTTAGACCACGTCCTCCGTTCGCTGCGCCCATGCCTCTCTGCCCCCTAACAGTCAGATTGCTGTCAAATAAACTAGTGCCGAAAAAACCCTTTTAAAAAAAGTAATTAAAAAAAAAAGACTACCGGAGTAATGTGCGACAATGCGGCATGAATGTCACCAATGTATTGAAGCTTCTAACCTGGCAGCTTTACGTTCTTATAAAAATACAGTCTGACGGCATCTGGAAACATCCTGAGGATCTGATAGAGGCGATCTCTGCCGCCGTCTGCATGTCGGCTCATCCCGCAGAGAGCCGCTGCTGAGTCAGCAGGTGGCTTCGTTGAATGTCTCTGTAACCAAACGGGATCAGTTCATGATGCGTTGGGTTTGTGATGTTCCAAAAGCACCATTGTGCTCAGTGTAATAATTTGACTCCTACACGTGCAGCTATCCAGAGGTCATCAGCGTCAAGCCGGTGTTTGGAAAAAAAAAAAAACATTTTTGTGCTGCTCACGAAGAATATGTTTATTTCTCTTTTAATTATGCATAATAGACTAAGCGGGAGAAGGGTGTCAATATTTGCCGTGAATATAGCTGATAAAGCCTCCAAGTAGTTGCGCTTACATCACTATGACGTCACCGCGAGTTGTGGACTCGACTATTATCGTGATGTAGTCGACCTTAAAAAAAATATGAAGTCGTTCAACCCCTGCTCCGCTCACAGCAGGCCAACCGGGCCTCAAGAACCTCGCAGCGTGTCGGCGGCCAGAACTGTGGCTCCAACTCTACGGTCAATCAGTAGTGCACAAACACACAAATGCCATACAAACCCTGCAATCTTTAAGCAGCAGCATGCAAAACAAGAATGGAACGGAGAAAAAAGAAGACAAAATAATAACGCTTAAAAATGTTGAATGAGATTGTATGTAAACTGTTGTAGTGAGGTTTAACAATAGCCACACAGTGACATTCACAGTACTAAAGAGAGTTTACATTAACTTTGTGCTCAATCCGTGAGGTTTTATGGGAATGCTTTGAATGAGCAATGAAAAGTAAAGACATAAATTTTGTTGAAATGACAAAAATAGGTGAATAGAAGATGAAATTTTAAACCAGGTTCTTACATGCTACATTTGACAACACCATAAATTTCTCGACTTAAACATTGAGAAATAGACAATCTTTGTGCTGTTTTTTCATTTTCATTTAAGATCAGTCTTGTACTCCAGGCTTTTTGCAGAACATTCAAAACCTTTGGCTGCTTTTTCACCAAATTTACATCTGGTGTCTGTTGCCAGAAAAGCATTTAAACTTTCACCTGTAACTGATTCAGGCATGAAAAAGTAAATCATTGTTGCATTTCCACATAACACACAAAAGGATACAAATCTCAAATAGTTTTGAAGAGTATTCTCGAACAGAAGGTAATGCCTTGTTGCAGAAACGTGTTATACAAATAAACTTGATTGATTGAATACATGTCAGAAAAATGTTTTAGATTTCTATATAGCATAGCATGTTGTATTTTACTTGAATTGCCCATAAATAACAAAGACAGCAGACATCTAGAGGAAAACTTAGACTGGGCCAACGTTCAGCTGTCCAACACATGGCTTCATATTTGCCTCTAAAATACTCTTGTATGACACAGTGCATTACAACTTAACATCTCTACTTAGGTCTCATCTACAAAGACCCTTATTGCAGAAATTATCTGGTTCATTCTGATGCAACTTAAGTTGCAACTTCATTGTACATTCTGATGCACAACTAAGCTGTGCTGCCATATTCTCTTTAAAAAAAAAAAAAAAAAAAAGGTTTTCTTCATCAGTTCTTACAAACAAGTCAAACGTGTTCAGTGGATTTAATTGCAGCTCTTATTTTTTTCTCGCACTACACAGTCTAATCTTGACGTAAATATGCTGGGATGTCCACTTGGCAGCTTTCTTAAATATTTTTCCACTTTTTATTGATACTTTGGGATCAACAAAGTATCTTTGAATTTGAATAATCTTGGAAATAGCTTCTAAAACGCTACAAGCTCGTCCAGCAGAAGTGAGTGATGCAAGTCAGTAATTCGATGCAATCTGCTGGATTTCCTTAGAAAACTTTTTAACCAACTTCAAAAATGAATTGAACTTCACTGTTTAACTGGGATCAAAGTGAAATGTATGTAGTTGACTTCATATATGTTGCATGATCAAGTTTAATTTCCATTTTTTTGCAAAGTGATGTGAAATTATATTAGTTTCAAATTGGCATTAAGGTGAATAAACTGAAATGATTTACTAGTTAAATAAACCAGCAGTATAGGTCCAACATCTGAACTCATACAGGTCACCACTTCTGCTCAGAAAACACAGAAACTGTCCCAGCAACCTTCAGAAGTCGGTTGTTTCAAACTGGTGCTACTGTTGGAGGGGTGAGCGCGTCCCGTCTCTGAGCATTTCTGACATGTGCTGAGTCCACAGTACATGTCTTACCTGTCGCTGTCAGACCGCTTCCTGCCAAGAGTCTGACATTCAGGGGATTCCAGGGTCCGAGGCTGCCTGGGGAATGGCCGACGACCAAAGGAAACAACACAAAAAAGAATAAAAACATGAACGGATGGATGTGTGGATGGGAGCAAGATTTAAAGATCTGTCCAGCCTGAAGCAGACATTTTGTGATGGATTGTGTGTTGGAAGGAATAAAGTTGTCACATAATCATGTTTCATCTGAGCTCGTGTGTATATGTGCGTGCTCATCAGTGCGAGTACCTCTTCTTTGTACTGAGCTGAATTAAAGTCTCTTGAGAGGGAAGTAGCACCCATATTCTCCATTCATGGACATGAAGACGACAAGGATGATGTACGTGGCACCACACACAAAAACACAACCACACTTATGATATGAATTATGAATGTCACATCATCTCTGAGTGCAAGGGCTTTGAAAAAAAACTAAACACAAAGAAACCCAAAAAAAAAAAACATTCTCAAAGATTGAGAGGAGCAGACGAGAACACAGAAGCTGCAAATTCCCAGAGCTGAAAAAGTGAACTGTGGGAAGCAAACGCAGCGGGAAAGCGCACACCACAACCAGCTCCAACAACGCCAAGATAACAGCGGCACGGAAAGTCGTGAAGCAAAGAGAGAAAGTCAAAAGAAAACTAAAAACGACAATAATCACAACCAAAGGTTTCTGCTGCTTCTACTCATCCAACTACAAACTGAAGAACAACACCAGCACATTAGTCTGCACAAACATCCCTTCACAAATTATGAGAAGCACTTTCTAACTAAAAGAAAGTTTAGCGCTCATCTGTGCCTGGAAAGCCACAATGAGTTCGGCATTATGTTGCAAGTTCATACAGACTGCGCTGAGCTCGGCTATCGCCTCACAGTCTACAGGAGTTCAAAAGTATAAAGAGTAGCTTGCAAATTTATCTTGTATCTGTCTTCTTCATCAATGGAAGAAGATACAAATTAGATCTGGAGCTTACTTATCAATTTTCAGAATGAATTGCGTCAAGTTATTGTGGACTAAATGTTGTGGCATCATCTGTCTTTTCATCATAGTGACTGGATGGTTCGGGAACTGCCTGACAACGCAACCCTCCACTCGTGATGCCAACACTTTTGCCCACCGTTATCCAAATGTGCCAGACCCTTGCCAATTCAATTGTGTAAAATATCACATCCAAATCAGATCATTCATTCTCGGTGATTAACATTTTTTTCTGTTTCAGATAATGAACTGATTTGGACAGAAAAAGCATAAGATTATCTTTCCAAAAGAATATTTACCCCAAAGACTGTATGTAATTCCTAACAATGTGCCGCTGATTAATTGCTGCTACATTATACTTTATGTATGGGATACAAGATAAAGTCACTTGCTACACGTTTATCAGAAAAGACAAATTGAGGAAAACGTCTGCAAAGGTTTACTACAAGCTATTCACAGAGATATCAGCTCTTAGCAGGAGGATTGGAGCGAACATCATGTAGAGCTTGACATCTGCCTGAACCCACTAAGGCCAACTGAACCAGAGATCTGCGTCAGCTTTTAGCAAAAGCAAATTGCGTTTAAAACGTTTAAAAGAAAAAAACAAAGTTATAGTCCTGAGAAAAGGAAGGTAAAACCAATATTTTTACCCCTTTAATTAAAATTAAACAGAAAACCTTTTTAATCATTTGGGTCATTCTGGCATCAGATTTTAAGGCACAAGTCAAGCTCCAAAAGGAAGGAGAGGAGCGTCCACAAGAGGCTACCTGTCATCTTCAGGGGAAGCATGTTGGATAAGAATCCTGGGACTCGCTGGACGTCTTCGAGGCAGGGATTGGGAGAAAGATTTTCTACATATACACATACAAAATATGTCATACAACATCAGAGTGCAAAGCTATTCTATCATCAATAAAAAAAAATTAAAAAATTGATTTGTGACATGGCTGCCAACAGGTTTGAGACTCAATGCAACCAGCAGAACAAAGAGGCCCAGTATTCACAGGTTTTTTGGGGGGTTCATCACCTAAAGGTTTTTAAATACTGCAGAAAATATTCATCAAGACACTTTAAAAATGAAGACATAAAATGAACGTTAAATGTTAGCGCTCCATGGGAAGCATGAAAACAGTGAAGGATAGTGAGCCACAAGTCTTTTAATGTTATCTGAAATGCAAGCAATGTGTGCCAAAGTGAGATAAAACCAATCCTATATTCTCGACAAACATGATAATGTTAGGAAAGGTTATGTTGACAATAGAATGAAGCTCAGCTAACAGCATGTCAACCAACTCAGAACAAGACTGCATTGTGAACCTCGTTGCTATGTAGATTTAAAACAGGTGAAGTGTAATATAGGTTGTAACTACTTGTTATTTCATACTAGCAGGTCAGAAAACAGTTATGTAGTTTAACAGTTTTGAAACCTAACCAAGCCAACCGCTGAATTGCATTTCTAAAAGTTACAGCAGTGGGAAACGTAAAGAACACCCCATGAATCAAAAGTTTGTGCAAATACATTTAGCACCAATACCTTTAAGTGGTCACATTCTTGATGTCTCTGTCTTCTTTGTGACTTTGCTTCAATAAGATTAGTCTTATTCTCCACAAATCTCTTAAGGCTTTACCGTAGCATGTCAATCAGGTGGAGCTCTGAACACTGATCAAGTAGTTGCCATTGCAACAACTTAATTATTTTGTGTTGTAGATATGCTGTTGTGTTTAGGGATCCTTGTCCTGTTAATGACCGAAGTTTGGGCCAAATTTCCACTAGAGGACACATTTGACTCTGTAATACTCTGGTATACATAGCGGACCAAATGACTGAAAAGTATTATTGTTGTACACCAAGAATTCCTCTACCATGCTTGAGAGTTGGTATGAGGTGTTTGTGGTGATTCAAAGTAGATTTTTCCAAACATGCATTATGGGCAAGAATACAAAGTTCAATGACATTGTTCCAGATGTTCTGCAACCTTGCAAACTTAAACATGCTCCATTATCTTTTTTTTTAAATAGTCACACTTGTTCAGTGTTCTGCTCACTGTGCTGTCAACCTTTAACACCCAAGTATGGCCTGTAGAGTGTGAGATTGAGCTCTCAAGTGTTTTTGTGGCCATTACCGGAACAATAGTTGCTACGCTGGAATGAGTTCATCCTGCAATTGGGGTTCATCCTGTAATTGGTTTAAAGTTCGGACCCCGACTACGTCCGCCTCCGTCACTGTGTCCTTGGGCAAGCCACTTCACCTGCTTTGCCTGCTGATGATGGTGGTCAGAGGGTCCGATGGCGCTGGTACATGTCAGCTTTGCATCTGTCAGACTGCCCCAACGGAGCTGTGGCTATCATAAAGCTTACCACCATTAGCGTGTGAATGTGTGGATGAATGGATGGATGACAATGTAGTGCTGAACGCTTTGGGGTTCCCTGGACTAGATGCAGCGCTGTACAAGAGCAGACCATTTAGCATTATTCTGAGCATTAAAACATCTACACTTGAAGAGAATTTGGTCGAGTATTGGTTCCTGAGAAAACTGGCAATGGTCTTAAATGTTTCCCCCTCCTGTATAATTCTCTAGATGTGATAAGACATCATATTATCACATCAAGATTGATGGGCAGCGACAGTTGAATCTCTCGTCATCTTGGTATTGTGGTAACACATCTGTATGCTCCAGACCATCCTACTTTTACAGAGGAGTCACACATGCTGACAATACATTATTCAAGTTAATTTGAATGGCAGATCAGATGGGGTTTTTTTCCACTCAAACTATATGGAAGCAACAAGGATATCCAAATTTTTCCCATTGCTGTACTCTCTACAACACAGGTGTCAAACTCCTGTCCTCAAGGGCCGCTATCCTGCAGTTTTTAGATGTGCCACAGGTACAAAACACTGGAATGAAATGGCTTATTTACCTCCTCCTTGCGTAGATCAGTTCTCCAGAGACTTGCTAATGACCTAGTTATTCTATTCAGGTGTGGTGCAGCAGAGGCACACCTAAAAGTTGCAGGACACCGGCCCTTGAGGACTGGAGTTTGACACTCCTGCTCTACAACTTAATATGCAACTTCAAGAATTGAGTCCATGTGCAAGAACTGCAAGAGAAATACAGAGGTGCCGAAAGAGTCAGGTAAGTGATAAAAGGGAAAATCTAATGTGTAGGATTTACAGCGAGGAGGGGACTACAAAAAACAGGAAAAACTAAAGGGTACTACAAAGATGGGGTGGGAGCAGAGGCTGGTACCTTTCAGTCTCTGGTGAGGGGGCATGATTGTCTGGAGTGAGACAGTTGGCGCTAGCACTCTTAACCCTGTCCAGAGATGGCTGGAGATCACTAGATGCACCACAGCAAAACATGCCATCCAATGGAAGAAGAGAAGGAGAAAGGAAGAGGATACGAAAGGACAGGACAGACACAAACAGAAAGAGAAACAATGGACAAACAGAAAAAGGTTTTTCAAAGAAAGTTTGGTTACATTCAAAAATGTTAAAGCTAAAGCATGACTGGAAGGGAAAAGGATGGGAGCGTGCCTAAATTCTGATGAAGTAAGGCTGGGAAAAATGTCACTTGTCGTGGTAATTATTACGTTTGTGTCTTACCAAATTTTTAACGAAGCTCAAGAAGGAGCACCAAATTGCTCAGACCACCTTTGTTTTTATTGCAGCTCAGCTTTTGTCATGCATGAAGCGAAAAACTAGTAACAAAACATGCAAATTATTCTACTGTACCAAGGTGGCTGTGGAGATACTCACGCCAAAGTTTATACACAGCCTTCTGGCTCCTCCTACTCTGGGTAGGTAGAAGTTGCCCATTTTATAAAGACACACAAATACTATGAGGTGCAAGGATATGAGGCAGTTTCAGTGAAGCCATAAGATAAACAGCTACTCACCAAGTGTACAAATTAAGTTTAACTGGAACAGCTAGTCAGAATGGTCTTACAAGAAAAAACATTCTTTTACTAGAACTTTTAATGCAAAGTTTGGGTTTAAATTACACAGCTAGAGCAAATTCACCAGATTTCAGTGTTGACCATTTGTGATTTTTACAGTTACTTTATAAATATCTATTCAACTCAGTATGCCACATAAAGTTTGGGACAAGCCAAGATTTTCTAAGATCCTGACATTTGCATATTCTAAATGTCCAAGCTAGCACAGTAATCTATATTTTATAGAAAATGTATTCTAAGGGAAAAACTAAGTATACCAAATATCTCAACAGCTTGTAAAAACACTTAGTAGCAATGAGGTTTGTGGAATATCTAAAGTTAACTTGGTAAGATGCCATCTAGACACATGGGAAATCGGACCTATTGATATAAAAATTCACACCAGATGTCTGCAGCAACGCATGTAGCACATATATAGATAGTAAGTTATGTTTGTTTATTTTCTTTCTCTAATATCAGTTTCCTTGGCTTTGTGTTTAGGTTTCTAAATATTGACATATTTAAGCTATTTTCCTCAACTTTCAAATTTCATTTCATAACACAAACAGTGTTATAAAATAAACACTTATCACACACTTTATCTCTTCGTATTGAGAAAAATAACTAAGTTCCCACAGATATCTGGAGTAAATATCAGGTGAAATGAGTGAAAAAAATGTTTACGTGCACAAGACTTATTTTCCCCAAGGCAAGGTTTATATCTCAGAAATAAGACATTTCTGTACATGCTGTAAAACACCCAGCATGTCTCTAAAGATGAAGAAAAATCACTGGCAAAGTAGGTGTAAGCAAATCAAAAGCAGCATACATGTCTGAACCTGTCAGACACACATCTCCATCAAACACATCTGTGTATGCATAAAGTCTTTAAGCTTCCTCATACACCTTCAGAAAAAAACACAGATGAGTTCTCAAGAAATAAACTTACCTTTCTGTCTTTATGCTCAAAAACTAATACAAGATCACTGCAGATGCTGCTGCAGAGTATCTATCAGGCAACAACTTTTTTGTTGATTAAACAGGGAATTGAATGCTAGACAAGATGTCTAATCTGATCCAGTAATCACCCCATGCTTCACCCTCAATGTGGTCTTAGAATACAATCAAAAAAGCATTGGTGCCCTCTTGTGGACTTGAAGCAGAAGAACAGCTGAATCCCAGGGATTCCCTCTAATAATTACAGGTGATGCTGGCTGTGCGTTTTTTGTTTAAGACGACACCATTAGTATGTTTTCATAGATCTGATTTAAATTGGGCATTTAATCAGACATATACATTAATATATGTAACTGACAGACCAATTCTAAGCAAGCATTATTTACCTGTCTGCGTGTCAAAATGTTATTGCTAGGAAAATATGTGCTAATAGGCTTTTTTTGCAAACTTATCAAGCACAATCTGTTGTTAAATTTAACGCAGCATTACAACTTTAAAGCTTTTTAAAGAGACAAAACACAAAGCACATGAGAACGCTGCTCATCTGGAACCTATATGCCAACAACATGTCAGGATTGTCCAGTTTACCTCGTGTGCAGGCACTCAGCACTTTTGCCTCGCATTGATTGGTGGATCAAGATGACCTCACTGTGGTTACCATGGGGATGGATGATACATGAGGAAATTAACAACAGTCAAAAAACCAGAAAAGCAGAGGAAGAAAAGGATGTGAACAGGACAGTGAAACTGTTGCTTACTTTGCTCAAAGACATTCACAAGTGGCACAAATCTCCATTAGCTACAGCGGGTTTTATATGCCTTTAGAGGAATCGCAAAACTTTGCAATCACTTTACAGCTACAGCACCAAAACAATCAGGAAGTAAAGACAGCAGGCAGAAAAACAGGCAACTTTTTTAAACAAAACCACGTTCACACCTACGCAGCTGCAGCAGACTCACAATCATCAGCCAAAAATTAAAACCGATTTGAAAAAACAAATAACCGAGCGCCCCAGTGGCTTTATTTAGCCTAAAGATAGTGCCTTGGAAGCATTTTGCCCCATTTTAACCACAAATTTCTATGTATTTTCATGGAATTGTATACATACAATGGATCACCAAGTATTGAGTAATTGTGGATTCATGGTTTTCTTTTTTTTTTCTTTAGTTTTTTTTTTTTTTTTACGAATAGTTATCTGAAAAGTCTGCTGTGGATTTGTATTCAGTCCCTTTTCCTCTTTCAATAATCACTCTAAAAAAGCAAGACTAGCAATACGGCAATAACAACACACCATCTCCACGGTAAAATATGACAGTGGCAGCATCATACTTTGAGAATGCTTTTCCTCAGCAGGTACAGGGAAGCTAATCAGAGTTGATGGAGCTAAATAAACAGCAATCCTGGAAGAAAATTGGTTAGAACCTGCAAAAGACTTGAGAGGTTCACGTTTTGACTTTAAAGTCATTCCTCTGGGGGGTTGAATACAAATCCATATGAAAGTTTTCAGATTTTTGTTTGTGAAAAACACAGAACTTTTTGTCTTTATTTTAAACATGTAAGCATTACTTTGTGTGCTTATGGTAGCAAAATCTTGATTAGTTTGTGGATGCAACGTGGCAAAATGTGAGACATAAAGGGGTATGAATGCTTTATGTCGGGGTCAGAGTGTTCACACATTTACACGAACCTGTCGTCCAGATACTCTTCCCCCTGACGGCGGCCTCTGGAGTTGTCGCCGTAGCGGTTTGGAGAACGGGAGCGGCGAGAGTGAGGAAGCTCGTCGTCCAAACTCCTGAAAGACAGACGGACCTCGGTCAGGCTGGTGGTCAGTCTGTGCTGCAGCAGCCGCTCTGCGAGCCTCATTTGGCTCAGACTGTAAAAGCAGAGCTGGCAGCACTGCATGTTCTGCATCACGCTGTCATTTCATTAGCAGATGGACTCCACTTCCTGGCTTCCGACGAAATCCCATCTCTTCTTCATTGGTTGTTGCTTTGTCGTATTAAAAGTGCCCACTGACCATAGGGCAACGTGTGAGATACTAATAAGAACATGAAAATGCAAAGCCTTGTCCGGGGTTCTGACCTCTGGGTGGGGACGTTGGGGGCTCGGGAGCGGATGGTGCGCCCCTGCTCCTCGCGGTGAGGGGATACGGAGCGGGAGCGGATGTGATGGGAAGGCGTCCGCTGCTGATCAGGCACCTCCAGGGTAGACGAGGGCTCCCGTTGCCTCTCTCTGCCACGCCCGTCTGCTGCTGGGCACAACAGGATTATGCACATGTGTCCAATCAGAGGCAAATCTGAAAAGTTTTCATATCAAACATAGACAGTCTCCGTATATTTTAAATAGGTAAAATATCTTGAAATGAATTGCAATCGCAGAAAGTTTAAGTGATCTAATCTGTATCCTTAAGGCTTTTGAAGAAAGTAATGATTTATCCTACGCTAAAGTGAAAATTTTTATAGAAATATCATGAAAAACCCCTGAAAAATTGAAAAATGTTTGTGTGATATAAAAAAAAAAACAAAAAAACAAGACCATGGTAAATCACTTCAAAAACTTTCCAACTTTAATGTCACACAAATTTAACTGAAAAATAAAGAAAACCGTCAGAAGGTAAAAAACAAACTTTTAAAACAGTGTATTAAGCTGGATGTGCACACCATTAAAGTAATACTTCGTTTAATCTACTTTAATTTACTCTCATCAGTCAGTCTTCTTTCGTAAGAATCCATCTGCATGCCAGATACTGACTAGGTCAAAATTTTCCACTCATTTGTAATATTATTGCCTTCCCAAATCTTACTTTGCAGCCAAGACAACCCTAAATGTAAAAAAATAAAAAACCAAAAGCTCTGGGGGGAAGTGCATATAACCACAAGAAAGGGTCCCCACCCACCTTTAGAGACTACTGCTGTATGCTCATCAAACTCAGGCTCTGTTACACGCTGAGAACCTAAACAGTCATAAATACACACACATGCACACAGAGATATGTAAATGCGCTACAGACATACAGATGCACGTTTTCCTGGTAGGAAGGAAGCATCAAGGAAGGCTGATAAAAACAGACAATAACAACGAGACACTTTGCACTTTGCTTCACAACATTAATTAACATGCACGTTCACAGACACACTCAGATGGGAAATATGAGCGTTATTTGTACATGTGAAGAGTTTGGCAGGCTCAGACTTACGCTGCAGCTTCTTGCCAGGTGCGTCTGTGTGTCGTCGGGGCAGGAAGGGGGACGGCCGGGGGAGTGGGATCGATGAGACGTCGTGGGTTTGGAGGGGATACCAGTGAGGCTTGTCGTCAAGTAAGGCCGTCTCCAGCTCAATCAAGATCTGCCCAGGTTGTCATGGAAACACACATTAGCTGTTCGGTGATCCTGTTCGTTAATTTGACCAAAGCCTTCATGTTGACATACATGTCAGAATCTGGACTTTCCCAAACGATTAAGTCCAACCTCAAGTATATAAAAACATCAAACAGATTCCTCTTTCCTTGTTTCATAAGATTCAAGATGAAAAGTAGCTGAAAAATAAGAGGCAACCTTTTGTGGTACTGCAGCTCAAAATAAATTGTCAGCAATAATTTGGAGGCTGTTGTATGCTTTTACACACATGAGATTAAAATTAAAGACATCTACCACCTGGTGAAGATCAAATGATTTTCTTATATTCCAAAATAAAAACGACGGTAAAATGTCCTTTTAGCTAAGCTATACTTTCTGCAAAGAGCTATAAATAAAATGAGTGTATATGTAGCAAAGCCCAAGTTATTAATGAAATAATTTACCTTCTATCTCTAAATGGGGTTGCAGAGTTAGTAATAATGTTCTGTATTAATGTACTTAAGCTACCTCTCCCATAAAGGTGCTGTCGTCCTCAGGTGACCTGGGTTGGTCCCACACCGTCAGCTCCAGCATGTGGTTGCGGAAATCCCTGCGATGGACGTGGGTGTAGACGAAGGTCTGGTTCCACTTGGGCTCGCAGCTCTTCTTCATTGTTTTCGTCCTTCTTTTGCTTTTGTCACTGCATAAAACAAAACTCTCAATTTCAGAGAACTTCTGCCGCATATCCTCCAAGTTAAAAATAAAACATTAACCAGTTTATATCAGCCTGAAAGCATCAAAAGGAGACTTGAGAAACATGAGAAGTATGCTATTAGTAAGTAATTTTAACAATGTAGGTCCTTTGAGACGGTTGGCTGGCCTACCTGCGGTCAGGGAGGAAGTACATCTTTACATATGGACTCCTGGGGCGTCCGTCGGGCCGAAGAGGAAGCTCCACAGCCTGCAGCACGTTGACTATTAGCTGGTGACCTACTTTGTCGTACCACAGCTTCACCTGGATGAGAAATGCACATACACAGAAGTTCACGTCAGGACTCCAAAGCAGCCCGGGACAGTCGCAGCACACACACTCACCGATAGCTGCCCTGGCATCAGCTGAGGAGCATCTCGGAGCATCCCAGGACTGGAGGGAGACAGGACATTTAAAGATGGTCTCTCCATCTTCTGGGACTCAAAAGAACTGGAACCTGCTAGGAAAGGAAATTAAATGTTTGTAATCCAAGAAGAGGAAGAGCAGCTGTATTTAAGAGGAGGCACAAAAAGTACAGACAGAGGAAAGTAAAACAATAAATCAATAACTTGTAGTATAAGCAATAGCTGTGTAGGAGGGACAATAGAGCTTAGCCTTTCATGATGACGGACGATAATGAATCTTTTACTTTAATTCCAGCAGGCTTGTTGTTTGGTGTGTTTTATACCACATTACAGGTTAAATGAATAAATGCACAAGAACAACTAACTGAGTCCTGAGTTGTCACTGCTGTCAGAGGAAATATGCATCAAAGATGATCGCCATCCAAATTCGTGTCAAGTTCAAACAGATCATATCTGAAGCTCTCCACAACAGAACAGGGCAAGAATGACACACAGGAGCCTGAAATCCCACCTGCTTCTTATCAAATAGTGCTAAAAAGTTTAACTTTTTTCCAGAGATCTAAGGCTACAATGATGACTTACAGTGGTAATAATTCAAATGGAAATAATTCATGTGTTTTGTAACACTGCATCTGGTACTAGAACAGCTTTACACCAGGTGAGTGTTTACCACTTCATTTGTTTATTTTTGTTCAGATCAGGTCAAATTTTTCAGATCTATATTGACTTTTATTTTTGAACAAAGTTTATAAAAAATATATTTAAAGTAGTGAAATGTCTCAATTATTTCATAAAAGAACCTTTGTCTTATTACTTTATGATTTTTAAAGACATAATGAGGTAAACATGACATTAAAAGTTGAAAGTTGGTTAAATTAATAGAAAGATTAGAAGGAAGAGATGAAGCATGTTAAAGCGGATACTTACTGGATTCTAATGGAGGGTGGGACGTGTCGGGGATTCTTGGGATATCACTGAAAAAGAGTTGAAAGCAAAACACCCGTCACTCACATGTAGCCTCCCGCTAAACAGTTCAAAGTACGTCAGGAATGAAACTGACAAAAAGTGCATGCAGGCATTTAAAAAAAATAGCTGCACTGGAATTGAATTCTTGCGATGCTCAGATGGAAAGTATCATGAAGAAGCAGAGGGGGAGATGTGAGGCATGCTCCTGTTGTGACTGCAGTGTTTCCCTGACTCATTCACACGTTTCTGGAGGCCATGACGGGATCTGAGACAGGACTGGACTAAAACCAGCAGCTCGATTCTGTCTTCCATCACCCATGGGAAACATCAGTATTTACTGCACCACAAAGGAAAACCAGCAAGCCGTGAAGCACTTATCAGTGTGACTGATTGTTAGATTCAATTTTTTAAAAAAGAGTCAAATATGAGGCCGTTGTTGGATTAATAGAGCCTCTTTTTTTCCCGAAGTTTTTACATATAAAACTGAAGCATGAAAAACAATAATTTGGACTTTAATGAGCCTCAGAAAACAAGATTTTATCATGCAATTGGTAAAAATACAGAAACGTGTCGAAGAATCTCAATTCATCCAAATTTCAGTAGAATTATGAACCACCATTGCATAAATTGGCAGTTCAATCAAATTGATTTTGGTCTCTGATTGAGTTTTTACAAAAGATCCATTCATATTTTTTAGGTATTTTGCAGATTTGCAGCTGTGCTTGGTATCACTGCCTTTTAGCACTAATTGAAGATATTGGCTAAGCCGCACATCTGAGTTTAAAATATTAAATCAGGTAGACTCATGATAGAAACTCTGATATCAAGGTGTTTGGGTCTTGTGTCTGCAAAACAAAGCTAAACCATCAGCCTGCCATTGCCATTTTTAACACTGGTAGACGGTGTTTGTGTTTGACACAAGTCTGGAATGGTGGGGTGTTTTTTAGTAAATCTTTTAAAAATCTAAGGTTTAGTGTGAATTTTATCGTATTTTATAGCCAGAAAACCTAAAAACAGTGAATGTATGAGACATAAACAAGTCAAAATCAGGGTTTCCATTGTTTTTCTGATTAAGGAAACATTAAGGAAATCAGAATCAACTTTATTACCCAACATTCTGTGCACAAACTTGACTTCGGCTTCACTCACTCACAAAGTACACACATTAAGTATAAATACATATATTTACAGAAAAATATAAGCTAAAGAAACAGTATGTGTAAGAACACCCACAACATGGTAAAGCACACCTCTAAGAAACAAAGCATAGGTCAATGACAAAGCATTATGTAACAGCAGGACAAAACTACCACTGCCAATTCAAAGAATTTCACATATTAAACTGATAAGTGTTTCATGAACCATGAGCTGCTTCTGAGTTCATTCCAAAACCAAAATACAAAATAACTCAAATGTAATTAAAAAAAAAAGCTTGCTTTATCACTCTCAATGCTCCAGCAGAGCTCAACAGTCACAGAGATGTTGTAGGTGCAGGATCTGACTTTTCTGCACAGGCAACCTGAACTCTTGCAAAAGCGTGGCTAAAATGATGAATGTTCCCGGTGGCCATTTTGGATCTCATGAAGTGAACTTGACCGAGAACGTTTTATCTATTTTACTTACTGCTGCACACAAATATTCTGACAAAAGGCTCGCAATTTCATAAGTGTCAGGTAATATTCAGAGTAGTTCATTGGGAGATACAAAATGGCACCTGTAAAGCCAAAATAGTTTCAGTGAGAGGATTAAAGATTCCTTAAAAAACAGAATTACTTACTGATATTTTCTATAAACCCTTCGTGAGTGTTTGGAAAGAAAGTATTAGGTTCAAAATTTCAAATATTTTTCTTCTGCTAGTATATCAGGTTAAATCTAATTCAGTGGGAAAAACGTGGTATGTTGTGTAAACAACCTAAACAACAAAAGCATTTGTGAAAACTAACCTGCAACATTTATTGTTTCTGTGGGAGATTTCTTTGGTTTCACAGCATATATTCTGATAACCCAAATCCTTATGTACTCATTAGGGATTTGAAAGTCATCTTCTACCTAATCAAAGTGTATTTGATTAGGTAGAGGATGATTTCATGCCTAATTTTAAAATAAAACTTCTTAGTTTTCAAGAGTATAAGTATCTTTAAGTGGCAAAATTTCATTTTGTTCAATCAATTAAATGTAATCCATTTAATTCGCGTGTTCATTTTACATATTTAAGAAGCTAAATACAACAGTCAAGTATTTACATCCATGCAGCAGTTTCACATACTTTTAGTCATTGGACTCCAAATATTAAGTGTATCTTTGTAAAGTACAGGTGTGCATTTAAGATAAAATGATGCAGATCCTCAAGCACGACGGCGCACCAAGTCACCAAGTTAAAGTCAAAGCGATCAATCATTCACACATCAGAAAATTGACATTTGGAACCATCCAAGAATCTCCAGAATTCACAAAATTGAGTTGAATAAACAGGGGAAAAAAACTGATCAGCTCCTCCAATTATTGCCAGAAGAAAAAAGGAAGAGATTTGACCAAGACGTTGATATCCAGAATGTCAAGAGCGGTTTAGAGGAGCAACAAAACTAAATATTTTTGGCTTAGATTTTTTTTTTTATTGCTTATTTGATGGGGAAAGTTAGAAGAAACATATATCAATACAGTCTGATGGCTGCATCACAGTGTTTATACCCATAGCTACTTCGCAACACCGAAGACGACTAATAAAACAAAAGCATTTAAAACTTGATGAAAAATGTTTTAACTGCTTTCTGTTATACAATAAAGGCTTCAAAATATTAACTTTGGTCTTGACTGCACAGACTAATGTTAACTAATGTTAGCAGTTTTTGTGTTTCTCTCCAGACTCACCCAATAGGCCTGGACACCACCAGCTCCACCTGAGGTTCGGCTTGAGACTCCAGGATGATGTTATAAACTTCCTTCATGGTCGCCCCTGGCAACAGCTTCCCGTTCCACTGCAAAACTTCATCCCCTGAAATCAGGTGTCAATGCCCATGTGATTGCTCATCATAACTATAGTTCAAATTGTTTTTATGTCAGTATGGAGCGCCAACTGTGTGTGTGAAGAAACCGGCAGGTTATACAACGTCTTTTATGAGATCGTAACAGTTGAATCAGGACAGCGGAGAGAGTTTGGTCTCTACCTGCTCGGAGATGTCCCACCACGTCGGCCAGGCTGCCCTTCTTGACTTTGGTGATGAAGGCACCTAATCTCCCTGACTCAGTGACCCTCCCTCCCACCACCTGGAGAGGTTAAAACACGCAGAGCAGCTGTTACTCAAGCCAGAATTCCCAACCACATGTTGCACAGACGGCCTCTGACCTTTAGCCCAAGCAAAGCCCCAGCCTCCTTAGGCATGGTGGCACTTCTCTTGCTGAGGGTGATTCGTCCAATCAGATGGTCTCCCTCTTTGGACGGCTGCCAGGTCACAGGATGCTGCAGGATGGAGACGTCACACCTTAGATGGCAGACTTTGATAATTATAAACATCTGGCAACATGAATCTAGCAGAACCTGCAAGTTCATTTAAAAAAGCTAAGCTATAACAGATGGAAATAAAGCTTTTAGGATGTGCTATAGCAAGCTAGCTCTAGTTTAATTCAGTGTTTTAAAGGCACACTGCTCTGTATGTTTTAGTCGTTTCCCTGGTTCAACAAATGGGATTTCAGTTGATATCACTCCAACTCTTTTTGTAAAAAGAGTATCCAGCATGGATTTTATTGATATGTCTCAAAACCAAAGGTCATTGATTCCTTAGTGGTTATTATTATTGCAGATCTCGCCGCAAAAAAAGGATTTGCCAGCACATATTGGATTGACCAAAACTCAATCAAAAACTCAATAATGAAAACAGAACAGTTCAAATACATCATTAAAAGCCCAAACTTATCCTGTAGCTCTGATAACCTGATGAGTTAAATTTAAATCCTGAACAGCATTGTGTAGATGTAACAACTATCAGAAAAGAAAAACAAAAAGTGACTTACATGCCACCCTGTGGGGTCATGTGGATTGCACTCCCAGTCTCCTGCAACAGAAAAGACACGATTTCACACTCTGAAGACATAGAAGTTATCTCAACTATCTGCTGACACAGAAGATCAGGTTTATGTAATATTCAAATAAACCTGAGATGCGATTAGAATGCATAAAAAACAGTAAGACATTTTGAATCAATATGAATCTAAAAACAATGAACCTGAGAAAGTCTAAATCTGTTACTCCAATTATTCAAATGTAAAACTGGTAACTACACTGACTAAATGATTTATAGTCAGACAGCAGGAGGACTGCAGGAAGTTTTCTTCATCAAATTATGGTTTGGAAAAAGGTTGACAATAGGGCTGAAACGATTCCTCGAGTGATTCAAGTACCGCGACTATTAAAATTCCTCGAGGACAACAGACCTGCCTCGAAGCCTCGTTATATTATGTGTTATTATTTAGCGCACCGTGTTCCGGCGGGACTTTATTTGCGCTCTCACTTCCGCCTGAGTTGTTGACGAAAGCTAAGTGTTAGCAGCATAACGTCCAGTTTTCAAGTTCGGCCTGGGAGGATTTT
>CAEGAE010023338.1:0-39431 GCA_903067095.1 Girardinus metallicus | reverse complement strand
AGATATATATATTTTTTTTTTTAAGTATGGAAGGCTGGGTCTACTAAGTTTTTTTTTTTTTGGTAACATATTTAACATTTTTTTGTTTGTTTGAAGCTGACCTTAGCCTCTTGTATGAGTTCAGCACGTAAATGCAGACGAGGATAAAGGAAGACTCCTCCCATCGCCGGCTGGCAGCTCATCCCTGGAATGCCATTTAGAAACTCACATGCTCGATGAGCGTTTTGGGTGAGAGCTTCCACTTTCTGAAGAATCTCCTTTAACGCATAAAGCAAAGACGTCAAGAAACAAAGATACATATAGAAGAGAAACCACATCCACATTTTAGGCATATTCCATTCTTTTCTCAGTAGCCTATAGATGATGTTGATTCCACTCAATCTATTCTAAACCCAGCTGTGATGATTGAGATTGCTATTCAACCTGAACATTTTATATGTGCAGGTATGTCCAAACAGTGCATGCCCTCAAAAATATGTATTTTAAAATAGTTTGAGGTGTTCCCCTTACCTGGGTAAATACTTCATATGAAGCATCACCAGGTGATGGTGGATTGACCATGATTTCCAGTGCCAACTGTGGTAAAACCGGAGGGCTGCATGGACCCTGCATGCTCGTTAAAAAGTTTTTGACCAGCAGGTCCATGTTGATGACCTCCATATAGCCTCCTCTGAAACCGCACCTTAACAGAGGAATTACAAGTCAGAAAAGGTCCACCTAAATAAAATAAGACAGATATATTAATATCCATAAATATAATTTACTAATCAACTAACCATAAAAAAGAACAAAAAAACAAACAAACCTCAGGTTTCAAGTCCAGGGCTCAGGGCATCATAAAGACATACAGGACCACACATGCACACTTAGATGTTTTGAAGTTATTTTTCATTCCAGAATCCCCATGTTGACACTTTAATAAAAAAAACCTCACTATTTCTCCATACAAAAGTTGACTCATTAGTTATCACACTGGAACTTTACTGACTAATCAACTAAAATAAATCTAAAACAAAACACAGGAGAACGCGTGGAGTGTTATTATCTGATTAAAGGAAAAACTTTCTCAATAACCATAAAGTCTCTTCGTGTTCCTGTTGAACTACTGGTCACACTCACTCTCCCATTGTGCCTGCCGATATTGAATGGAACGACACCATCTCCACTCTCTCCGAGTAGGACGCTCCCATCTCAAACAGGACTTTTTTGTATGAAAGAAACTTCCTGTCCTTTCCAAACACACTGTCCTGATACACCTACAGTAATGCGAGAAGGTGAAAGAAAACAGCCACATTTTTATTAGTAAGACAAACAGTTCGCCTGTTCAGGGTGTACTTACCTCTTCTACTAACAGAACGAGCCGCTCTGATGCAGCAAAACGAATCACTTCTTCTATGGTTTTTAGGTCTTGTACATGACCTAACAGAACAAAATACTTTTCGTTTGATTCAATGAAATAAAATTTGGGAAAATAGTTAATAAAAAATTAAAAAGTGAATCTCCCAGTAGGAAAATAACTTTGGTTCTAGCTGCATTTCTGCTGGTAGTGGGACTCTGAGACGTGTACCTGTGGGGTTTCCTGGGTTACTGATGTAAATAGCTCTGGGCTCACAGTGCCTCCTGGCGGCCTTCAGGGCTCGGTGCAGCTCCTCCAGATCTAAGGCCCAACCTCGCTCTTCCAGCAGTGTGTATGGCACCAGTTTGACCCCCACCTCGTCCAGCAGCATTGGCAGGGTATGTGGACATGGGAGGGGGGTCAGCAGACCTGTCTGAGTGGGCCCCTGTCCACTGGACAGCAAGTGCAGAACCAGCTAAACGCAGCCGTAGATAACAGAATAAAACATTTAAAGTGGCATTATGAGGTAACTTGCCTATTGCAGTTTTAGCTGTCATACCTTTAAGGTCCTCTGGGAACCGCTGGAGAAGATGATGTCCTCCGGACCTGAAGCCACACCACCGTCTCTCCTGGTGATGAATTCAGCTACAGATTTCTGTATTTGGGGTATCCCACAGGAGGAGGCAGAGTAGGAGCCTGCCATGGTCAAATCGATCAGCTTTTAAAGCAGAAACTGCTAGAAATAAATCACATGAGCTAAATATATTTCACCCTACCAACACTGCCTCCGTTACAGGCACCCAGCAGCTTCTCTGCCCTCTGACGAACATCCACAGGAAAACTGCTTTCCTTCAGGAGCTCGGGGTACAAACAGACTGCCAAGACCTGAGAAAGCAAACAGAAGGTGACAGGCTGTAAAGACAAACTCAGGGAAACACATTAAAAAACTAAATGCTTAGTACCAACCTGGCGAGCAAACGAAAGGGGCGGCATCCCTGCCTTTTGGGGGTCCCCACAGCTGAGATCGATCACCCTCTGAAAAGGTTTCTGCTCACCCTGAGAGGAAACATGCCAAACCTTTCACAAACTCTGTGACAGTATATGCTGCTCCCTACCATCCAACTCCAGGTGATTAGGCTTGAGCAAATCAAAACATGCAGCTGGAAATTATCTAGGTTAAATATGAAGGAAAAAAATCAAGTTGCACCACTCCACAACTCATCAAACATCACAATCAGTAACATCTTATCTGCATTTATTCCACCTGTCTTTGAACTCTGAAAATATTATGGTTTTGTGATCATAAACTTAACAAGATTCATATCTTTATTGATGTCCTTGAAGGATTATGACTTTCCAAGCAGACTTTAATGTTCTCTGTGTTTTGAAAGGACTTCAAATGCTAGGCTATTGAAACTTTCTACAGTAATCTTCTGAAGCCTGAACCACACAAGGAAAGATGTGGAACCTGGAGTTAAAGACTTAAAACAGTTATGAATACATTTCAAAATGGAGACTTCTATTATTCAGTAGGTTATGCAGGTTAATGATCTCAGTTAACTCCATTTACTATCTACAGAGCAAGTTAAATGAAGCATTAAAAATGTGCACAGATAAAAATATATGAAGATCTGATCGCTTACAAAATAACACTAACTGATATGCTGTGTTAAGTTTTCTTCAAAGAAAACAAAAGCTCTGCATTATGACGAAACATGTAACTGAATAAATAGCGGAGTGTGCTTTCCTCCTCTAAAAAGTGTTAATGTTAAACATGAGCCTTCAAGGTGGTGGTTTGATTAAAGTTTAACCATGAAGCTATCAGACATAGAGCCTTTTCAAAGAGTTATGGCTCCAGTTTAACTTTCACCTCTCTATAAACTTCAGTCAATGAATGATGAACCCAAATATTCAGTTTTTACCTCATATGCCTACAGCTGTTATACATTTCTTCTATACTCTTCAATATGTTATTCTGTTGTAGGGTACATAGGTATTTTTTCTGTGCTTGAACAAGTCATGAAGTCAGGGTTATAGCTGTAATGGTCAAGGTTTATCAGGACCTGTTGGAGCTGCTAATAACTCACCAGTGCGATCTGCTCAGTGATCCGTGCAGCCAGGCTCTGCAGGCTCACAGGGTCTCTAATTCCAAGGACCCTCGGGTTCACCTCCTTCATGGAGCTCATCTCAGTTCGTCTGACTGAGGAACAGGGCGACACGCCCAGCTGGACGGGAAGGAGGCGGGTGTTCAGGAAGGCAGAACCTGTTGTTTATCCAGAGCAATATGTTCTTTGTAAAACCCATAATTGGATGAATTTTATTTAATTGCATATTTTAATACAATTTCCTAAAACTGATTTTTATAAAGCTTATGTAAAACATTAACATTTTATTTCTTTGTTAAATTTTATTAATCAGTTGTTTACTTTGTCACGAATTTGACATATTCTTACAAAGGCTCCTAGCAAATCCTATACTTCTTTAATCTGGCTATTTCATGTCTTGCAGTTTTCCTTCAATAAAAGACAAAGTATCTTCAATTTTCCAATCAATTACTTTTTACTGTATCACACAGTGTGAATCCAAATGTTGTTTTTTTTGTTAACTCTTTGCTGATGTTTTAGCCATTTATTAGATATGTGTTAGATATATTTCTGCCACTTTGCTCAACATGTGTCCAAAAATAATTACCATAACTTTTGTCTTTTTTGTAGTACGACACAATAAAAGCACCAAATGAATAATTTTAAAACTTATAAATGGGTTTTTAGTGAAGTACTAAAACCTTCACTAAAAATAAATAGAATAAATAAAAGCTATAAGCCCATTATTTTCATGTATTTATTTTTTTAAATCTTTACAAGACAAGTTTGAGAACAAATTCTGATTTTCAACGTGTTTAGAAAACATCAGTGCATCATACAACAGAAGGTAAATATTTGAGTGGATGTCAGGATAATGGAACTGACATTTTGAAAATTACAAAAACAACCAATTACCAAATGCACTTTTCAGGTGAATGGAAAGTTTAGGGGCTGTAGAGAACTACCTAAATATTTGCATTTTCTCCTATTGTGTGTTTATTCACATAAGCATTATTTTGTAACAGTTAAATTCTTAAAACAACTACTCTCGTTCCTATATTTTCATGCTTTTGTTATCACAATCCAAGCAAGTCTGAAAAGCAGTTCACGTATGCATTGTATTTTGACATGGAAGCTAAACCTAACAGTTATTTTAAAAAGGACCCAGACTTTTCTGACTGATAAAAAGGTAAATATGTTTCTCCTTCAATAAAAGCTTTTTCTAACATTATTCTAAAATGTCAGAAAAGAAAACAAATATCATTGAAATATGATCTTTCTGCGTGTCTGATGTGGCTTTGGTGTATTTCCTCGGCTGGTGACAGCTTGTTGCTTCTCCGCTTTGTCCTACACAATTCTGTTAAGTTTTCTGTCAGTGAGGCGAAGGTGGAAGGAAGAGAGGCGAGACAAAACCTCCTCCAACGTGTCTGGAGGAACCAGAATACATAATCTAAAGGAAACAGAGATTATGAACCATAGTATTTTGCACATATTGTTTGGTTCCAGATCAGCAGGGTTTTGTCTCATCTTGTTTCCTACCTGAGATGATGGCTGCCACTTGTTCCATCATCTCCTGCTCCTATGATCAAATCCTCCTCCTCCAGTAACATCTGGCAGTACAGCACATCTGCTTCCAGTCCCAGCGTCTGAAAACAAGGAACGAAATTAGCAAAATGTAATGAAATTAAATGTCATTAAATTTAATTAACAACATTGGCTTGCTCCTTGATCTCAGCTGGTAGATCCAGATGTGGGTAGAGGTAGATTCCCCCCATCGCCGGGCGGCAGCTCATTCCCGGTAGATCATTCAGCAACTTCAGAGCCCGCTGAGAATTTTGGGCCAGGGTGGCTCGAGTCAGGAGAGTCTCCTTCCAAGAAAACATCATCGAATATAAGAATATAAGAAAATGAAAAACAATAGCTGCTGATGAGGCTTTGGCTTTTGCTCTTACATGAACGAATGTGTTATATGAAGGGTCACCCGGACTGGGTGGGCTGAGCATGAGATCCAGTGCAAGCTGTCCTGTGACTGGTGCATTGATGTCAGTACAGAGCATGGTATCGACAAAATGCATCACCCCCGGGTCCATGTTGACCACCTCCATGTATCCTGCTCTGAGGCCACACCTACACACAGATCACCAGGAGGATGATTAATGGAAATTAGAGCTCAGAAAACATGAAAATCCTCTGGGAACTTCTATAATTCTCAATTTGTGTACACAAAAAACTGTCACATTATCAATTCCTAAAATGAAATTAAATCAGCGTGAACTTGTGATTTCTTAGCCAGTAAAGGTAGAACTTTGTTAATATAGACTATTTTCACCCACTTACATTATCAAATAATAAAATATTGAATTTAATTTCATTTCAATTTAATGTCATTACTGCTTATTTCTCATGTATCCTCTAAAAGAAAAGAAATCAAATAGATAACTGTAATAGCATTGTTTGAAGATTATATAATTATTTTCCATTACCAGTGTTAAAATAAAATACAACTGAGCATAAAAAAACAAATAATATGAAACATAAAAAACAAATAATAAAAAAATGTAACAAAATTATTACAACTATTTATTTCTGAAGATTTAAAAGATAAAACTAAAGTAAAAATCAAAATACGCTGACATTATAAGATTTGAATAAAGCATTTGTCCATTCTGAGATAGGATGTACCATCTGAACTGAAAATAAGAATCAAAGTAAATCTTAAAATTAATTAATAAAGTGACTAATTTTAAAAATAAAACTATTTTCAATCATCAATACAAAAATAAAAATTAAATGAATAACAATTAAATAGTGATAAACATCATTCGACTTAAGTATAGATATCCATAAATTACTATGTTTGTTTATCACAATACTTCTTCATTAATATATTTCTCATTCAATCCCATAAACTAGAGACTTTAAAAATAACTAAGATTCAAATGTAGAGATAAAACAAAACATTTAAGTAAAAAGATAGTTGGACTGAGTTTGTCTCAATACTCCATTCCAGTTTTTAAGTCAATATTGGTATGGAAATCATTCTCCATATTTTACTGAGATTCTCTGAGATCTGACTTCATCTGATGAGGAAGGGAAGAAAAACTCACTCTGCTACACAAGCGCAGGATAAGGAGTGGAAGGAGACCAGCTCCACAGTGTCTCTCACATGTTTGTCCATCTCAAACAGAACCTTTTTATATGAAATAAACTCTTTGTTTGGTGCATAAACACTGTCTTGGTAGACCTAGAAGGAAGAGCAGAACAGCTCAAAATATTCTCCTTATTCTGAAGGGACATTTTATCATTACCTCATCAATCAGCAGAAGGAGTCTCTCAGCTGCTACAAACTCAATCACTTTCTCTATAGACTTCCTGTCCTGCAAATGTCCTGAAAACAGAAAACAGCAGCGTCATCAGGGTTGATAACGAGCTGAATTTGGCTTGCATGCAGTGAAGTGTGCAGGCCTACCTGTGGGGTTTCCTGGGTTGCTTATGTAGATTGCTCTGGGCTCGCAGCGCCCTCTGGAGGTTGTTAGAGCTTTTTCCAGCTCACTCATGTCGACAGCCCAGTTTTCCTCCTCTTTCAGCCGGTAAGACACGGCCATCACCCCGGCCTCGTCTAGCAGAGGAAGTAGTGCGTGTGGACAGGGCTGAGGGATCAACACTCCAGTCTGAAGTCGCCCTTCCCCTCCGGACAGCAGCTTTACTATTACCTTAAAACACAAAGACAAACTTTATTCTCCCATCTGAATTTAGGCAATAATCTAACCACTATTTTGTTAATTCAATTTCAATAACTCAGGATTGGTCAGGTACTTTTAATTTTCTTCATAGAGAAGCAGAAGTTTCCTACTTGGAAATAGGAAATTTTGACTGATATATATTATAGCCTGATCTTTTTACTTTGGTTTTTCTTTATAATAATTAAATTTCTATTGATGAAGTTTTCGTTCCTCATTTCTGGAACCTCACTAGTAGAATTTGCAAATGTACCATTTTTCAGATGTGGGCAAATATTAACAAAATTGCAGAAGCTCAGCTCTTCTTTATGTCAGGTCATCCACAAGCGTTTTGTTGTTACAATATCCTTTTAAAGTTCTTCAAAATCAAATATTTGTCTTACCATGAGGGCTCTCTGAGCTCCAGAGGATATAAAAATGTTTTTAGCATAAGCAGGAACACCTTCATCTCTTTTCATAATGAACTCGGCGATAGTTTGTCTGATGTGAGGCAGTCCAGATGAGTCAGTGTAGGAACCTAAAGATTATAATAAACAATCAGTTAACTCATTAAACAGAATACTAGAGAAATTTGGCTTTTTTGGGCTACTGAAGATTGATAATACTACAAACCGTTTTTGTTTTGTTGTTTTATTTATGTACGATTTATTTACATGTGTGTACATATATGTAAACAGTATGATATTTTTTATTGTTCTGTTATTGCATCTGATCGTGTACTAGAAGTTGCATGATGGTGGAAATAAAACTAATTTTTACTTGGTCTCTCTGGCAGAGAGATGGCGACACAAAGACAATCAAAAGCAACAAAAATAAATCGGCCTTTGTAAACTTCCTGAAATGAATAACTTTTTTCTTAATATGGAGTACATTAAATGTCTAATTTAAGTAGTTTTCTTTATTTTTCTGTGTTTTAACTTTTACATATTTAGTTGCAGCACTTTGAGCTTTTCAAGTCTGCCTTAGTTAGTTACTGTAAATGATGGGCAAATCAGTTTCATTTCGATAGTACAAGGAAGCAAGCTCAGTAAAATTTGGGTTTAATAAATGTGAAGTGAAACGGCTCTTGTTTTGTTTTTCAAATCCTCACCCACACTTTCACCATCACAAGCCTCCAGGAGCCTCAGGGCTCTTAGCCTGACGTCCAGAGGAAGATGTTCATCACTCAGCAGCTCAGGGCACAAACACACCGCCAGGACCTAGAAAATGGCATCAAATTCAAAGAGGAACTGAAGGAGGAAAATATTGCATATGCATGATGTTGATGTTGATATTGATTGTTTAAAACATTATTCTTTCTTGATTGTCACACATTACATTTTTAACAATTAGGAATGCCAAAATTATTTTTGGAAAATTTAAATGTTAAATAATTTAAAATCTTTTCGTTTATGTATGCTGAAACCATTAAATCAAATTTAGCAGCATTGGTCATCTCAACAAACAAATGCTACATTTATGTATCTGTGGTCTGTGTTAAAACATTAGCACTTATGGGTCCCTGAAGCCCTGGGGGGCCTTGTGAAGCCGCTGACTTAATTTGGATTAAACAGAAGTGCAAATAACTGATATTCATTTTCATTGCATTTTTTGATTTGTTGTTTTTAAGTCTAGTTGTGGGTTTAAATAGCGTTTCACTGGCGACGTTTTCCCGTAACCTATTATCATCCGGTAATATTTTTACTTGTCCTGTCAACTTAACATCTTTTAATACAAAAACATGGTGGACCACCGGTGGGCTGCCTTGTTTCCCCGCCCAACGGGCTTAGCAAGTTTTCTGGGGGAAACCCTGATTATGTTAATGAACCACTGGCAAGATATATACTTTTGGGATCGTTTACATTAAGAGGGATTTTTGTCTGAATCAATTTAAGGAATATGAAAAAACTCACCTGGCGAACAAATGAGATGGGTTTCATTCCTGCTCTCTGGGGATCTCCTGAACTGACGTCAATCAGCTCCTTGAACGATTGTGGCGCCCCCTATATGAGAACATGATATAAGGCAGCATATCAGTTTTAAAACACATCTCCTTCCTCAAAGTTTCAACAGTCCATTACAGGCTTAAGTGCATTTATAGGGATTTTCAATTTAGAAGTATTTTCATATTCGGAGTTTCACTTCTACTGCACTTGGGAGCAAATATTAGATTGAAAAACACAATATTGTTGATTAAATTAGTTCCATTCTTCTTTACAATGTGCCTCAGTTAAATTTGCAGACATGACTTTCTGCTCAGGAATCTCTTCAGTTTCAACCACAGTGCTTTATTCAGGTTAAGTCTGGACTTTAACAACACCATTGCAGACCATACTTTTTGTTTTCAGAGACTCTTCTTAGGATTTGATGCAATGATTTTATATTTCTGTTTTCTTTTTTGTGGCACATTTTCAGTTGTTGGAGACCCTTTTTTATCTAATTATTTATTGGTCATATGATGTGAGATTTTTTTTATTTTGTCTTGACATATTAAGCCTTTGGCTGGAAAAAAAATTGTTTACTGTATTTGTCGTACCTATCAGTAATTCTTTCTAAATGAAGACAGATGGCTGGGCTTACCTTGATGATGTCTCTGGTGATGTTCTCAGTCAGACTATGCAGCCCTCTTTGAGATGAGAGTCTGATCCCTCTCACTCTGGGATTCACTTCTTGCAGGGACGTCATCAGCTTTTGCATCAGATTGTTTTTAGTCAACACTTCTAAGATTAGCAACCTTTGTATCGCAGGCTTCTTAAAAGGTTTGAGGTCTGTGCTATAACTGATTTAAATTACATTTAACAAGAGCTTACATTCCCAGATTCATCCATTTAATGAATCTGGTTTGTTTAATAATTTTTTATTGCTGAAAATATTAGTTCCAGCTTAAATTGCATTTCTGTTTGTTCAGCCAATTACAATGGAAACATTATTGCAGCTTATCCTCTTAAAAATGCATACATCTAACCAGGTTTGATTTAAACAGAGACATCCGATAGTTGGCTAAAACTTACCAAACTTAACAGCTGTTAAGCTCACTTTATACTATGAAAAGTTATTAAAGTAAGACAACTTAAATGTAAAGACAAAAATCTTGAATGCCAGAATTATATAAAAAGAAAAACATGCAACTATTCAAAACTTCCATTATAGGATTACAAATACACAGTTGTCAATAATGATGGATTATACTTTTTAACCCAATCTAATAAAATTTATGTAATTTGACTTATTCTTGAAAAAGATATATATATGTATCTAAAGGTTTTACTGATTGATCTCAAAACATTGACAACTTTAAATCTAATACTAGTGGGTCTTGAATTTAAATAACAATATTAAAAATGTCTTTTAAAAAAAAAATACTTAAATTTAACTTACTGAGATTTCCAGAAACTGCTTTTTTTGTCTGATAGCTGCTGTTCTTGGTGAAGATCTCTGGACTGCTGTTCTCAGAACATTGGATGAATGTTTAGCTGATATATAGTTATATATTCATCTGATCTCTAACTTGTTTGATGTATAACCCTCTCAATTATTTCAGTTGGACTTACAACTGAAGTCTGAGCTGGACTTTGGACAAACTATGTTTCATCTGATTTTTTGTCCCTTTTTGGAGGCCAAAAAGGGACAAAAATATATCCCTGCTTTATACAGCAGGGATATATTGAGGTAGCAAAATTTATCCAAGTCACAAATGCTCAGATGTGAGCATCTCTTAGTTTTTTATATTGTCACAAAATTCAGAGTCAAAACTTTAGCTGTTAATAATATTTAGAAGAATTGGAGTTAAGAGATTAAACATAATCTGATTTCTTTGCTGGACCACTTGCAGCATCTAAAGCCCATTTTTCTAACTTGATGGGTTGGAGGTGAGTCCAGTTTTAGAGTACATGTTGGTTTCTGAATGCTAAAAAATCACCAGAAGCTGAAATGTTATCAATTGTTTACAGCAGAAGAAATGTATGTGATTTTAATAAATTGCTGAGCTGCTTTACGTCCCTCGTATGTTTGTATTACCTTCAAGCTTCAGCGCCGGCTTTCTTACAGGTAAACACGCATCTTTCCATCTGTGTGATGAAATCGTCAGACCACATAATCAAATAATTAAGCAAATTTCTTAAATCTTACTGACTCAAAAAATAATCATTCTAACATTATTTTATAGCTGTAATTGTTTTACCAAATAAAGGCTCTGTCCTCTTTCTGGATTTAATTTCTTCAGCTTTGTCTCTATTTGGCATTGTTCATTTTTTAACTTGACCAAAGTTTATTTAGGACTCAGACTGTTGTCTTATACAAGTCATTCTCACCTCCCAAATGTCTCTTTAAGACACAAACTCACTATAGAAATATACATAAAGAGCTTTATTAACTGGAAATTTGCACAGAATTTGTAATACAGAGTATTAATACTGGACAGTAAGCATAGGTACAGAGAAAGAAAATACAATTGGAGTCAGGTTTTCTAAAACACAAAGGCTGTAGACTGAGAAGATGACTTTTGCATAGAAGTCCCAGCACAGTACAGCGTACTGCAGGGAGCAGAGAGGATTTCATCTATGGAAACATTTTTTTAAAGGGAGCTCCAGTTACACAATATTAATTTTACCATAAAGTTACGGAGAGCATCCTTCTTGTAATATGTTCTTTCACCTAAAATAAGTTATGTACACAATGATCGGTTAGTCAAGATTAAGTAGCTCCTGATTGGTGGGTCAGACAGGAAGCCATGCAGTAATCAAACCTGCTCTTTGCAGATCCAGGACCAGCTCATCCACATCTGTTGATTAGAGTCAGATGATGGAGGCTGATCCCAACTGGGTTTATTAGATGTGTTGAGAAAAATGGGAAAGAAAAAAAAACCCCAGAACAAATCCAAAACAAGTGCTCTACTAGTTTTCTGTCATAGCCCTTATTTGACTTGTGTGTAATGGTTGACATCCAGGGGGCGCCCTTTCTTTGAAATGAATTAGTATAGAGCCCTTACATGTACTAGAAGACGACCGTCTTATGTATTTTGGTGAGGATTCGTTTGACATTTTGTGCTCTTCTGAGGGCCTTGTTCATGTTATTGGCCCAAAAAGACTCAATAAGGAGACTTCAGTCTTTAGATTCCTTCCTGATTAGTGGTCTGAGCCAAAAGAGTGCATTCCTTCTCCAGTTTTTTTATGTTTCCCATAAAGGAAAAAATTCCAGTTCTACCTAAAAGCAGTTCTTTTTTTGTCTTTCTAGCCAACTTTACAAAATTTGACAACAAGGCACATACAGGATATTTCCTCTTTGCTACATGTGCCCAAAGCTCCCTTTGTACATCCAGATATCAACATTTTATTCACTTTTTGTGTGTAACCTGAGTTTTCTTCTCCCTTTCATCTGGTTTTTAATTGTAAACTCTGATACACAGTAAGAGCAAATGTAATATTTCATTTTCACTTAGTTGAAAACTAAAACCTTTTAAGTGAGTAAAATTCTTCTAAAATCATATGTTCGGTTTTAGAAATTTTCCACGATGAAAAACACACTTCTATCCATGTATTACCTTATTGTTTCAACTGTTTTCATCAAACCTTTAGAAGTAGCTCCCACAGTTTGCTCTTAATGTGTTTCAGCTTAAATCCTGATTGTTTTATAGCTTAGTTTTATGTCTTTAGTCCATGAGATGTTTCTGTTTGTAACCTTTTCACTATAAGCGCTTTAATATGTCCCACTTTGCTTTTCTCTTCGAGTTTCAGATTGCATGTCGCTTCGGTAGAGGCAGCTGCTACACAGCATGCCAGGCACTGTGTCTGTCAGCTAGCGCTCTCTGGTGGTCGGAGTGGTTAACTGCGTTTGGCTGCAAACTGCTGCCTCAGTTTCTCCCTCCTCTTCTTCTCCATCAACCTGGAAAACAAGACGTTTAGGCTATAGAACAAGCTAGAATTAAAAACACTTACTCAAACAAGAAGGTAAATATCAAAAAATAATAAGAAATAAAGGTGATGTGGACAGAATAAAAATTAATCCCTGGTTTCTTTTTTCAAACCACTTCTGAGTTTAAAGTTCTATTTATCTGAACATCACAACTAAATACAGTAACAATAGAGAAGCAGTGTTAAAAACCTTTGCTTTCTAATAACAGCAACAGATCATTTGTATGAACTTATTAGCTTCATATAATTTTAGAGAAATTTTATGACGTTGATTCAGTTCATCAAAGTTTCACTCTAGTAGTCATTGCAACATCTTGATTCTTTTCTTTCAGGTGTTTGTGCTCAGAGGCAAACACAGATGCTCATTTGTTTAAAAGAAAATTGGCATTTATTTTAATCCTGCAAAATAAGTCATTATTGTTCAGTCTATTATACCTATATTTAATTGTCCTGTAATCTGCTTTAACATTGCTAACAATGCCCTCAGTTGCAGCTCCAGTCTGATATGGAGCTTCTTGTTTGGTAATTTTTTTAAGAACTTCATGGTCTCAGGTTAACTGAAAATGATGCTAAAGAAACAGATATCTTATGGTTTTGCCCGCTCCACTAAGCCTTCAGAGCTCAGAGTTACTGTGGACAAGATGATAGTTCTGACAACAGATGGTTTGCGGCTGCTCTCCATCGCGGGGGCGTTGTAATCTAACAGGTTTGGAAGTTCAAACATCTTGTTTTCCTGATGACACAGCAGAATGTTGTGTCGACAGAGGGCATCAAAATCTCAGTGCTACTTTAGCATTTTAAGGAAGTGTCAGTTTTTAATATTTACATGTCATGCAATTTATATTTTATTCACATTTTCAACAAGTATTTCTGTATTCTACTCTATTGAATTTTTCATGACATTAGAGCTACAACAAGAGAATAACAGCTATTGTCCTGTTTTTCCTGTTGTCTAAGATGTTATCTGATTTCATGCCATCCATCCATCCATTTTCTGTTCACCCTTGTCCCTAGTGGGGTCAGGAGGTGCTGGTCTATCTCCAGCTAGCGTTCTGGGCGAGTGGCAGGGTCACCCTGGAAAGGTCGCCAGTCTGTCGCAGGGTGATTTCATGCCAATGCCATTCATTATTTCTGTATGTTTCTGTCCCTTCTGATGGTGCGCCATACATTACCGGTGGTTACGAGCTTCCACCAGCTCACTCAGCTGGTCCTGAGTGGCCCTGAGCTCCTCCACACTCTGCTGGTAGCTCAGATCGGCGGATCCCGACCTCTCCAGGAGAGAAACCCTGGTGGACAACTCACTCGTCCGATCCCTCAGCCGCTCGATGGACGTGTACATGTTCTCGTCGTCTTCTTCCTGCAGTCGCAGACAGGGTGAGGAGAGCAGCACATGAGAGGTCATGTAAGGTCTGCCAACATGACAAGTAAAATACTAACAACAATTAGAAAACATTCATTTCTCTAACTGAGCTTTGTATTTTTTACTATGCGACTTAAAAAAAATTGTGGTAAAAAAAGCATAAAAATAATCACAATTTAAAAGATAATTATTGACAGATATTTCTATAGTTGGCAAGCTTTAAATCTGAAACCTGAAATAACTGTGAACAACACGCTCAGAGGTAATTAAGTCTAACGTGTAAAAAAGTATATTTAAAGTTACATTTAAATAAAACAATCTTTGTCTATAACAATGTTCTACATAGCCCTCCTTCAGTGCCTTAGCTTTAGCTTCACTTGTTTAAAATTCTCTAAAAAAAAAAAAAAAAAAAAAAATCTATTGAAAACCTTTTGCTATCCAATTCTTAATTGTTTATCCAAAAAGTAATCAACAGATCAGCTCTACACTGCACTGATGTTAAGTCAAGCAGAAAAGCTGAGCTTTAAACAAATGATTAAGTGTGGAAGTGAGAAGTATGCTTTTGTCTCAAATGAAGTAGGCAAGAGAGACTTCTTGAACAAATATTTAATTGTTACAATCATTTAATAAAAATACCGCTGCTGGAGTGACGTGGTTGGTTTGGATTCACCATCAAACCTCACCCAAGTAAAAACTTGCACCTACCTTTGCATTGTAGATCTCTATGTGAACCAGAAGTGAGGCCAGCTCCAGCTCCTCACTGTAGCTGTTCTTCAGAGGAACACTCCTGTAGCCTAGGAAACGGAAACGTAACATGGAGCGGGATGTTTATTAAAAACATATTTTCCGTCTGATGCGTCGAGGGGGAGTGGCTCACCTGTCCGCAGCAGACGGACCGGATATGTGGCTTGTGCCAAGAAGTTGGGATCACTGAACATGTCCTCTTCGAAAACGGTGAAGCGCAGGAAGGAGAAGGTGGGGTTGTGGATGTCGAACACAAACTGCCTCTGCACCCACACAGGATTCAGACCGTTATCAGCTGGGAGGGCCGAGAGGAGGAGACGGTTAACGTGCCGAGTCAGAGCACCGAGACAAAACGCTTCAGATGCAATGCAGCAGTCGCCTCACCTACGACGTCAGTCTTGCACTTAAAGCCGTCGTAGTCGGCTCCACAGATCTCCACTTCCACGAAGGGACAAACGATACTGCGGCCATTTTTCGGCAGATGGCGTGCTCCCAGAACCTGATTGAAACAAAAGTTGAAATATTAGAGATTTTTAGGGGTTTTTTTCTGCTTCTCTTCAAACATCTTCTTGAATGGCTCCAACTACAAGTCAGGCTGACCTGTAGCTGGAGGGTGATTGGCTCAACATGCAGTGTGTCCTTGTCAAAAGGATCAAAGGTATCGTCTCTCATAATGTCAGGTTGGGGGACGAAGCCACTGCTGCCTCCAAGCAGGAACAAGGCCTGGTTCAGCTGCATGGGTTTATCTGCAAACAAGCATTTTAGAACTCTCTGTTTTCTGACTGTCTTAATGTGAGATTTGCTCCTGAAACATAAAGAAGACGCCAACCTGGAGTTTGGAAATTGAGAGCAACCAGCTGGGAGCCGCAGAGCCACATGGGCAGCGGGTCGTAGTTGGAGGAGTCCAGTCTCTGGCCTCTGGGATAAACTCTGGACAGCTGCCGGCGGTTGTACTGCAGGAAGCGCTTTCCTCTGGAGCGAGTTGCAAACTTCTCCGCTTTTGTCTCCGGGAAGGAAGACATGTCCCTGTAACAGGCACGCTCAGTCCCGATTTCTGCAAGCGCAAAGATCACAGAGAAACTTAAACATGAAACATTTTTTTTTTTTTTAAGTAAGGATGTTAATTTTGAAGCTCACTGTCTTCGTTGAACGGTACCGGCCGGCAGTAAACCACAAGATCAGACAGTTCAACAGCAATCTTCTTCCTCCTCTCCATTTGTTTCTCCTCCTGCATCTGTTTCCATAAAGATCAACCAAATTTAACATCTTCTCATGACTAGTACAATGTAGATTTTGAACCATGTATCGTTTTCTTTCCATTAGTTAAGTCCCTAAATGACTTGACCAATTAAATACACAGAGGTATGTGGTTGTAATGTGACAAGACTTCATGAGGTATTAACAGTTTAGCAAAGCACTGATAGTTGCACAGAAATATCAGTGTGTGTTTGTAGGTGTTTTCTGTGTTGCGGTGCAGTGTTGCACTGACCCGTGCATCAGCATTCTGTGCAGCTTCTCTGATTTTGCTGACCCAGCAGGTGAGATCTTCCAGACTCTCCGCTGCCACGTCCAGACTCTGGACCGGGAGAGAGCTCAGGTGCTGCGAGTGGATGGTAAACACAAAGGGCCGGGAGTTCTTCCCGTCTTTATGCACGGCTGGAGGGAAGGAGAGAAGCAGGAGGAGGATGGAAGAGCATTCGGTGGGTTTCATGTTAAGAAATTGTTTTTGGAGAGAATCTGGGAGCCAAAACACTGACATACGAAAATCATCTGGTATCATCAAAGTCATCAAGGTGTGAGATAATTGCAAAAAGTAATGTTTGGAGCCTCTTTAATAAAGTTTAAAATAAGCTTTAAATCTTACTGTTTTGCTGAACTAAAAGAAATACATAATTCTAACAAAGATTTACTCACCAACATTGCAGGTGGGTACATCGATGAAGCCTTTCAGGAGATTACCCAGAGGACTGTTCTCTGTAGACTGAAACAACAAAAAATAGGAAAAAACTGTTGTATTTCCAATAGTTAAATGATAGCATGAAGATCTTCAAATGTCGGGTTCAAATCTCGACTCACTGCTTCATCCATTTCTCTGGTAGGAGAGCTGGGCAGCTCCTCCACATAGTTTGCAGGAAACCACAGCTGCTTCTTTCCTCCATAGTCGCCTCTCCACCTGAATGGAGCACACAGCCCGTCGTTGACTGACTTTTATATAAAAACAAGTGATCTAGAGGAAGCTGCATAGCTGAGCACTCACCAGCCTCCCTCCTGCTTGTCCACATTCAGGATAAGCGCTTGTTTGGGGAAACAAAGCTCATCTTCTCTCTGCGCTCGGTAGTCATACAGAGCTTTGACTGTACACTGAAATGTAAGGTAAAGAGAAATGTTTGCAGTTAGACTATGAGCAGAATATGCCTCTACAAAAATAAACAGCCTTTCTTTTCTCTTTAAATGTCTTTAGGGATTTTTACAGATGATTTGATGAAGATATTGAGTTGCTTCAGAGATGCGTGTTATAGTGTGTAGGATTATCTTTCATGGTAACAGAAACCGTGTCATACTTTTAGCATTTGCAACTAATTCTTTTACTAAAGATGCAAACTACTAAAACTACCAATCCTGGTTCTCCACGGTCACTGTTTTGTATGTTTACCTGCTGCTGCACCTAAAACATGCAGTACCGTAGGCTCTACAGGGTCAATGTAGAGGATTAATGCTCCAGCTCACCCGCGCTGTGGGCATCTTGTTGGCCTCTACATAAAAATGAGGAGTTCTGGCCTCATACAGTGCTCCATAGTCAAGCTCCTGAGAAGACAAATTAAACAGATTTTAACACATCCTCTAAACATGTGGGGCTCTGGCCTACCAGTATTCTGGTTTGGTGTTTATGTGGTTTTTCCTCTTTAAATAAGCAGATTGACATTTATGAGAGTTTTACTCCGCTTTGATTCGGAAACGTGATTTGTTCCAAGAAAGCAAAAACAGATTTTACTTGTAGATTCCTGCCAAGCTGCATGTCTTAGTAAGAAAAACAACGCTAAACCTAATAAGACTGAATTAATCCAATAACTAGACAGCATTTCTTATCTCTAAGGCTCTAAATGATATAACAGGATGTTGTGGTTGACTAAAAGTGTTGATTCAAACATTTTTAACAACGAATATATCATATAAAATGGGTCACAAATTGTAAAAATTACAGATAAATTAATGTTTTATTTTTAATTTTGAGCAACGTCTTACCACGGTGCCCATTCGGTCCAAAGTGTCTTCATTTATTGGGTAGCGGAGCTTCATCTTACGGTACAGAGGATGTTTCTCATAATAACAGACTAGATCCACCAAACTCTCAAACTCTGCCGAACCCCCCAGCATGAAGAGACGACCATCCTGCTGAATGCGACAGTGTTTGATCTTACCCTCTGCCCTGCAAGCCAACAGAGAGTTACTTATAAAAAAAACACACAGAATAACTCGACAGAATTTCATGAGCAGTACTATTGAGTTCAAATGTAGGGTTATGTTGATCAGTTACCTAAAGGAGATGGCATAGGAGTTGTGCTCACTGCGTTTTCGCACCAAGAAAGCTCCGTCTCGGGGAACGCGCATCAACATGTGTTCAGCTTGAACACGGGACAGGTTGGAGTGGTACCATCTGGACAACAAGAGATGCTCCCATCAGTTTCGTTTTCAAAAATTTTAAGCTATCATTTTCAAGCTATTCTGTATATCCAATTTTTTACTATATAGTTTGTTTTAAAAAGGGAATGGTTTGAATTGGTTAAAATATTGAGAATGTCCTTTCAATCAATAAAGTTTATTTGTACAGCACAATTCAGCGACATGCCTTATGTTTTTATAATTATTATTTTTAGACTAACAAGGAAAAAGTAAACTGTTGTCTAGTTTATAAATAGGAAGAAACATGGTGTCAAATGTGACTGGATTTAACTGTTTGATTCCACCTTAAACTCTAATGTCCTCCCCTGCTGGCAGATGTTATGCATTACATTTATAAACTATATTGCTTCATGAAGTTATATATTAATAGTCTTGAAATAATGACTAATTTTAGTGAACAAATTTGGGGAGGGAGAGGGCGGGATTAAAAATAAAATATATTTTATGTAGTTCTTCTATAGACAAATCTCCTCCTATATTATACCATACAAAGAAAACAATGTACGTATTTTCAGGATGCACCAAGTAGGAAAATACACATATTTTCTCCCCTGGTGTAGTTTTCCTGGTCTGAGTCACTCACTCTCTGCTCTCGTGTGCATTGGGTTGCGGCACGGGATTTTCCAGTCTCATTTCAAACTCATTGCAGCGCAGAGGCACCTCTCTGTAGTGGCAGATGAGATGGTAGAGGCTGTCAAACACAAGGTTGTCTGTCAGGTAGAATCGGGTGGACCCACACTCCTGACGTGAGTGGATCCTGCAGTGCTGCACCCGACCAGAACGCCTGGAGGAGGAGGAAAAGTAAATTTCCTACTGTGATTTGTTGGATGAGAATTTGATAGCCGTAATCTTAACCTAATGGTACAATGGCTTCAGTAGCCATTGTACCAAGTAAAAAGAGAAATGGCTCTAACCAGAAGGACAGGGTGTAGTCTCCGACAAACGTCTCGCTCTCTCGCACCAGGAAGGTGCCGTCTTTACCCCCGCCTTCACAGTACTCCTGGAGCAGCTTCTCTGCCACCTGCCGACCGTCGCGACCCCCTCCCAGCTTCCCATGAAACCAGCGCTCTGCACAGTGCTGCTCGTTGTTGTTACACTCCTGACAAAGACCGGAAGGGGGAAACAGCATGAAGATTTAACATTAAAGATGTCAAACAAACGTTATAGACTTTTTACTCTGTTAGTAAGACCAGATTATCTCCTTACCTCCTTTAACATATCTTCTTCTTCTTCATCAGCTGTTTGGTAGCGAGATGTCTCCTCTGAGTAGTAAATCTTATTGCTGGTCAAGACAAAATAATGTGGTGTCCAGGTCTGGAAAGTACACAAAAATATTTCAGCCAAGATAAGTTCAGGTATACAGAGTTCTTTAGGACTGACTGCAGTGTCAAAAGGAAAATACTATTAATATTGAAAAATTGTAAAATATCTTTTGTATTTGTATTTTTTTTTTAAGAAATTTCCCTTGAAATATGTCATATTCATTCTAACTGCATTATTGTGTCATATTTTTTTTATTTTCTATTTTATCTTGTATTTCATAATAACTTTCTTTTTGCTCTGAGCCAATCAGGGATAAGCCACAGCAAGCTTCTGCCTCTTTTGTGGTAAAAGCCAGCTGAATTTGAGATTAAACCGCCTATGTCTTTGCTACAACTGCTGTCCTTACGTCGACCTGTAAATGTTTTCTTATCCTGTGTAAGGTGAGAAATGTTATCAATAAAACAAGAATAGCAATAAATGGGAAAATATTAAAATGAATGAAACTTGCCTAAATGTAAAAGGCATGTTATGTTTTGTCATTTGATATTTTTTTTTATTAAAATGGATTTAGTTTTTATATTTTTGTATTTCAAAAGTTATTCAGTTTCCAGTACATTTTCTGACATTTGTTATTTATTTATTTTGTGATGCTTCTATTATTGTGGTAATTTGAGTGTTTCTTGAATAAAAACAGAAATACTCACATGGTCGATGGGGTCCTCGAGGTAAAGGATGCCATTCCTCAGTGAGTTGCTGATGTCGTTTTCAGAGTAGCTAGCTGAAGTCACTTCTTCGTACAGGGTTCCTTCCACCAGTTTTTTGTGCTGCAATGAAATAATTAAACAAGAGATTCAGTAAGCAACTTTTCTCTTTTCTGTTTAGAGATTTCAAGGAATAAGATTCTTCATAATGAAGAATTAATGCAAAATTAACAGGCTTGTGACAGATTTCCAAACCGTCTCACAAATATGGAGGGCTCCATTTGACTTGTTGTCAGATATTCAGCATTCAAAGATGTTTTGGTCTCAAATAGGCATCAAGAAGTCACCTTGATGAGGATCTTCCTGCGGAGCTGGTAGGGTGAAGGAAGCTCATCCGCGTTATTGTCAACTGGCTTTGTGAGCAGCAGCTCTCCAAACACCTTCTTGAAGTGTGTTGCCATGTTCCTCTGCTGGACCACGCTGCAGTGGTCCTCAATGGATAGGATCACAGGATACCTGCACAAGTACAACAGGAAGGTGAACTGAGCTATTGGAGAGGGTCTGGGTTTAAAAAATGTTGTTTCATTCATATTTTGAAGGTGATTATAGCAAACATAACAGCTGAAGAAGGTCAGCTGAACTCACTCGGATGTGACAAAGGCGTGTTCTTTGATGGTGTGCAGCACATCCAGGAATTTGATCTTGGAGGTTAAAGTGTGGCCATGGTAAATGATTGGGAGATCATCTGGTCCATCCCAGCAGTCCACTGAGAGCACAAAGCAGAGAATCAACATCGGCTCTCAACCCACAGTTACTAGCAGCTTTAAAATGCCTTCCTTACGTTCAATGCAGCGGCAGCCCATCCTAAGACAACGAGCATAGGCTTCCAGAGATGACTCACTGGAAAACTGATCACCTGTCAGGTACCTGAAAGACCAGGTAACACATGCTCATACAATGTGTACAGTGATAAAACTGAAAAAAAAAAAAATACCAGTAAAAAAATCAAAGAAATTATTGTCTTAAAGTCTCAAAGTAAAGCAGCTTTTTCTGAAACAGTGGTAACTGGTAGTTTTAGATTAATTAATTCCTTGAAAATAAATACATTTTAAAAATACAATTACTAAGAATGTTTTTATTTCTATTATTGCAACTGATTTTAAACTATATGTTGCCAAACTATACAAAACAAGCTGAATGTTGCAAATTTTAAACACCTTTTTGGTTCAACAATCAGCTAAAATCCCTTTTAAAAAACCTTGAGAATGGGGGCCACATTAAAAGACAAGAAATAAATAAATAAATCTGAATCTAAATAAATCCGAAAGGAACTTCACAATGAAAATACAACTGTATAAGTCAATGAAAACTTTCCCATAGTCCTAATCAAAAGGTTCTTTTTTATTTTCGTTTTGAAAGTTCATTCTTTCAGCTTTTGAATAAACTGAGTTTAATCTACTCAGAAGATCAAAATGGGTACCTCTCTTACATAGAAATTAGCCATAAAAATATGTAACCTTATCCATTTTGTTTTATTCTTCATTTTCTTTTGAGTTATGGACTTGGTTATCTTACGTGTTGTGTGAAGAGGAGATCCAGTACTGTGACAGTGGCCTTTTCATGTCATCAGGGACAACTGGTGAAAGTCGAGGGTCTGCCACAGTGTTTTCTTTTGAGAACAGGAAGGTAAGGAACTAAAAAACAGAAATAAATGTACAGTAAGATGGCACAGTGCTTCAAATATTTCTTTCTTGTGTCTCAGAGGTTTTGTCACCTCATCCAGCTGCAGCATTGGTTCAGGCTGAGGTCCTTCTCTCATGTAGGTCATGAGAAATTCCCTGACTCGACTCAAATCTGATGCCCAGGACTCCTGAAATAAACACAAAAAAGAGAGCTGAGGCAAAGCAGGCTTCAGGGATTTTTGTTTGTGCGTGTGGTGCTGATGAGCACTCTTTACCCTCTGGTCCATCTGCAGAAACTTCTGGAAGTCGTAGAGAGAGATCTGACAAAGCTCTGGTCGATCCACATTTCTACGAATAAACCAAACTTAAGATGTTAGACCACAGATGTGTGAAAGCTGAACAAAAGTAAAGGTCAGCTTTCAGAGAAGAGAGATGTGATACATTAGCAGACTTTTTCCTTTGGTTGGGCCAAATCTAATTACACCACTTTTAAGGTAATACCTCTTAACATTAGAAAAATGTTTCTCATGCACCAAGCGGAAACAGAAACATTTTAGTGCCATTAAGACAGCACAAACACATGGGAACATTTTCTGAAATACAAGACTGCTGTAATAAAGACTGACTGGACAAGTACATTGGGGTGTGAAGGAGGAGAAAACGGAGGTGAAGGTGGAGGAACTCACCGCAGGGGAAAGGAGAGATCCAGCTGCTCAATAATCTGAGGAGGTAGAGGGAAGGACCCAGGTGAAAAGCAGGTGGGAGGGGGTCAGGTGAGGCATAAACAGCAGAAGACAAAATGAGTGCAGAGGGGGGAATTGTCAAAGTATCAGTGCAAAACTCACTAAAGAGAGATTCGGAACCTTTTAACCTATTTGTTTCACTTCACGTCATAATTAAGTCTTTGAAAATTTGTGGCCTTTCGTGCTTTTCATGCAACTTTTTTCTAAAACCGTTTGCCAGGCTTTTTTATGAAATGTGACTATTAAAGCAAAATTGTATCTGAATTAGTCAGAGACTTACACTCCTCTGAGCGTCAAACATAAGCGTTCTGTAGAGCTGTGCAAAGTTGGAGTACAACAGTTCATTCTTTGCCTCCACCTCCTGGAGAAACACAGAAAACAGGAGTTATGACACAAACTGGTGCTAGGCTCAATTTCAAAGAGATCCAAAATACAAAATCATAAAGCATCTGGCCTGCAGTTTGTCTTTGAGAAAGCGCATGTTGGGGACTCTGTAGTTGATCTGAGGCAGAAGAGCTTTGACATCTTTCAATGTGATGCTGCAGAGGAAAGAAAAGATAAGTATCATCACACTGTCATTAATGAGTCACCAAGAACAATTTAAAAGTTGATTCACTTCTGGTTTAGGATCATTGTCCTAGCGATGATCCAGTTTCTTGAATCAGCCAATTCAGCTGTTTGATTTGGGGGTGCTGCGATAGGGTTGAATCTAAAAGTAGCAGTACCCACACCACAAAATATCTGAACAGAACAAATACGAGAAACGGAGGTTCCCAGTAGATGCATATGCTTCAATTAGTCACACATTTTGTTTTATAAAAGAACAGCACATGGATAATCATTTGCTAATTAAGTAAACACATGGTACAGTCAGAACCAGAAATAGGAAGGAAGTTCATAAAGCAGGTGGAGAGAAAAAATTCAGTTCAGTCCTCTAAACCAGAGAGGGTTTTTCAAGGTCTTCGACCTGGATCTCTGCTCACTTTGAGTCCAGTCGCCTCCCGGGGCTCCAACTGGCTACTGTATCTATTTTCACAGAACAGGAAGTTGCTCTCTCCCTATTCTTTCATCACTTCCTGCTTCTTATCAAGCAGTGACAGGTTGTTTGTCCTGGTGAGGCCAACACCAAAACAGAAGCATGAAGTCCCAACATGTTCTCTGATGACACCTAGATCTGGTTTTACCTTCACTTGCCAACTGTTGGAAAGCTGCAGGATTCCTCACTGGCTGCTGTTAAAACTGTGATTGGGTGTTGACATGTTTGCGGTGAGCCACTCACCAGCCCTCGTTGTTCCTGTCCATGACTTCAAATTGTTTCCTCAACCACCTGCAGAGACAGAGGAAAAGGATGCTGACTGAAAACTGGCCTGAGCTAAAATGTTTACAGGAACTGAAAAAGAAAAACAATCAAACTTACAGCTAGTTTTCAATGCACTTTTTGTTTTCAATTAAAAATTATAGTTTTTGTCTGACTCAATGGGGGAAGAGAAAGAATATTTGATTAATGCAAAATAAAACTAATAAGTTTCACCTTCACAGTACAACTCACAGTAACCTGTGTCAAGTGTTAATTAATTACATATATTATTTATGAGTTTGTCTGGTTAAAGTTTTGCTTTTGGATGTTTTAAGCACAATTAATTGTTCTTGGAATCGCAATAAAACTGTAATCAGTTGTAAAACTGTAATCAGTTATAAAACTGATACGGTCGCCACAATAGTAACAGCCAGGCAACACGTTAATGAATCAAACATGGGCCCAGACTACTGGCAGACATTCAGCAGCTTTAAAAAACTTTAAATGTTTTTTTCTCTCCTGCCGGCTCATCGGCTGCCCTTTTGTGCTTTTACTAGCAAGGCTCAACATGCATGGGGCCTGTAACTGCTGGAGCCGGTACTGGTGTAATGGTGTGGGACGTGTTTTCCTGGCACACTATGAGCATCTTACTTACAAGACAGAGGACAAAAATATACTGCAAATCATCTCCAACTGGTTCCTTAAGTACAACAATGAGTTTACTATAATCTAGCTGTCTCAGTGCAACACCTTTTAAATGTGGCCGAACAGGAGACTCTAAATGAAGTAAAAAAATAAAATAATAATGAAGGTAGTTCTGAGGTCAGCAAGGTATAGTTGGTAAAAAGCCAAATGGGTGGACACCATAGTACACCAAGTATGACAAAGTACTTACCCTGAGCCTTAAAATTAGGGCATTAAGTCTGTTCATGAGGTAACAAGATTTCTGTCAGAGTTACAAGCACATGAAGCATTTAAGATTTATTGGAATTTAGGTTAATCTGCTCTGTCACAGGTCTTGAAGTGTTTTCTCTGTTTTTCTCAAGTGTAGCTCATCCTGCACTTACTCTAACAGATAAAAAAAATGTTAAATCAATATTGCAGATATAGGTTATGCAAATGCAAATACATACGGCTCATTTCAAGTCAGTACGTAAGTAACATCGTTAGTTCTTAGGTGAGAACTGGAAGACATACTTATATGGAGATGACTCAGTCACACTTTATTTTTCATAGAATAAAATTCTATTTAATGCTAAAACTAAGAAAAAGGCTTAAAAATGCAAACTTAATAAGACCCAGAAAACTTGACTCCAGACACAACGGTTATTAAAACATATTTGTATTTTTTTTTTTCGTCCTTTAAACAACTCAACTTAAAGATGATCCAAATGAAATCCATTAGACATCATTCAAATCAGCTGATGGCCCCTTCCTAAAAACAACTTCAGAAAAACAGACAAAATTAGCCTTTTCATTTCCTCCCAACGTTCCCTCTAAGCTGTTTGTCTGCTTCACAGCCTTGTGGTGTTTTCCTGCTTTCACCCCTGATGCCAAAAACAGCCTCTGAACATTCACCGGTAATAAATATTTTTATCTCTAACTAAATATTTGTCTTCTCTGAGTCCATGTCCAGGCTGCCTCTTCCCTGCTGCAGCCAGACGTCACTAAATGGCATCCAGGGTGGGGAGCACTGATAAGTGCTTTAATGACTTCAGAAACATGTAATTTTATTGCAGTGTAAAACCTACCAGTCTGTCAGCTCCTGACTGGAAGGTTTATTTAGCTCATTAATGCCAGCACTTTCCACATTTATTGGTGCCCCTGCAAAAGATGTGCCTTAAATTTAATTAATCTTAATTAATCTAGGTTTTAGGAAAATCCAGTCTTTAAGTGGGGATGTATTCTATTATTCTTTAGGCATGGAGAGTCCAATACTAATGTTCTATTATAGATAACCACTAGTCTTAAAGTTAAAAATATATTCAAAGCCAAAATGATAACAGATAATCATCAAGTAGTTTTCACATAAGCTGTTGTGGCATATTTTTGAATATCGAATGGTTTACAGACCTTTCTATTTGCTGTGGTGCTGGTGCTCTCTGGGTATCAACCATCAGCCAGTTCAGACCTGCGATCCACATGTTGACTTCCTCTTCACTGTAGGCTGCCATCACACAGAAAAAGATATAGAACAAATCAGTAGTATCCATTAGCAAATTTTTTGGGACAAAATATTAGTATCATTGACAAGGTAAGCAAATCATAACAACCTTTACATGTTACAGAAATCCCTGATATACAAAATAAACTAGTTTGGCCCCAATATAAAGCCATGTGGCACCTCACAGGCCATCTTCAATAAATCTCAATTCTCATTACTTAGCTGTGCAAAAATAGTTTCTAATATAAGTGTGTATAAAATAAACCCAAAACCTTTATTTTTCTACATTTTGTAGAAAGCAAAAACTGTTGTCATTTTTAATGAGTCAAAGTTCAACATCAGAGGAAATACTCAACCTTTAATAAAGAAACACAAACAAAGACACACATGCATACACAAAAACACATTGCATATAAAATAGCTGTTAATTTTGATAATCACTTAATTAGTGTGTGACTTTTTTTTCTTAAAGATTAAATCAAGATAGCCTTATGCTTATGAAAATTGCAGACCTGGAACATAAATCCATGTGAACAACTGTTAAGTGTCAAAACTTTGCTATCTTTGTCTAAAACCAGTGAAGTCATTAGTGATGAATTCTCATTAGATTTCAGGATACAAGCAGGGAGAGAGTTTATTCAGCCAAAGCATTAAAGCGGGAAACTTAAATCATACTGTTGGCTTTAGACCAAACAAAATATACAGACTCCGGAGCATACCTGACTTTTAAAGATTTCTTAGGTCAAGAAATAAATCTACAAAATAAAAGCAGGAAGTTTTGGGACCTTTAATCTATCCAAATTTATGCTGACCTGCCAAGCTGAGCGTCCGCAGGCGAAACTCGAGGCCATACAACACGATGAAGCAGTGGGCCGAGTCCAGTTTACGAGCCTCCTCCGGGTACCGCTCAAAGTCACGCGAGCCTTTCCCCAACCGCAGCTCCCGGATCTCCCGTATGTCAACTGGGGGAGAAAGAAGAGGAGGAGGGGAGAGGAAGGATAGAGTTGCATGAACACAAATATGTTCAACCATTAATCACACTTTGGCACGTTGTTCATTTCCGTGCCAAACACACAGAAACCTGTTGCTGGAAAGCTGCACAAATGGCCACTTTGTGAGCAGGAGACCAGAAACAGATATACAAACATCTCAACCGTGGGCTACAGGAAGAGTAAAATATCTGCACACATCTTTAAATGCAAGAATACTTTTCAGACTCACAAAAAGATCTGAAGTTTTTATTGTACTTTAAAGTTACTTTAAAAAAATAAATTATTCTGGTCAAGTTGACCGGTAAAAGCTGCATCAGTGGGAGGGAAAGGGAAAAAAAGGCTTTCTTTTTTTTTTTTTTTTTGCTGGGTTGTTTTTTGTTTTCAAAATAATAACATAAGTAGCTGCAAAATAAAACAATTCTCTATATTACTTGTTTGAATTTAGAAGAAAACTATAAAATGTTAGGGAATCTTCAGGACATTTTAATAAGAAAATATTCCTAAAGCAAAAAGATGAAGTCGATTTTAAGTTTGGCAAACATTCTGATTTGTTCATGTTAATGTATCTTCATGAACCAAACCTATGAAATATCACATTGTTTGGTTCTTTGACCAACTTTATTTACCATATGCATGTTTTCAATTGGTAAAATATCAGACAATATGGAACACATTTCTATTGCTGTGCTGATCATACTCAACCATGTAAATGACTGATGGAGATAGTCAGGCATAACCCCTGCTTTCATGATAAGTATCATCAGCATACTTATGCTGATGATACTCCCTTAAGCCTGATAAAAACAATTCATTTGCTTAGACTATTGAACTAAATTGCTTAATAACAAGGAAAGGCTTCTATGTATTTATGTATTAAAGACATAAACATCTGATTAACTTAGTCTTCAGCTTTTAAACTGAGATTGTAATGTTTGCACCAGAGCATCTGAAAAACAAATTGCTTATAGTCAGTCGATAACTCTGGATGGTCTCCTTGATCTCATCTTTGGTGTCAAATTTGAGCAGGACAAGCCGTTTAAATTCCAAAAATAAACAGATTGAAACATTTGAATGCATTAATGCAGTGGCTCCCAATCTTTTTCTCCTGGGCCCCCCCAGTGGTTTCCAAACATTTTCTGGGGCCCCCCTATGGATTACAAACAAATAGAGAGAGTTAGACTCTGGTTGTCTGGTTGAACGATGTGTGTGACCGGGGAGGAGGGGGGGGCAACTCCCCTGTTATTCTCTTCCATCCACTCAACCCCTCCCACCCTCCAGCGCACACAATGTTCGTCGTTGTTTTTTTGTTTTTTTTCATTCATCCATACCGCTTCCAGGACCCCCTTCAATGCCACAGCGCCCCACAGTTTGGGAACCTCTGCATTAATGATTCCCATCTTGAAGTTGCATACAGACAGATTGTACCATATTGTGGTATCTTTGTAGGCAAAGCAACCTTGGGTATATCCTGTGTCAGCAGTGTGGGTTTGCTCTTAACCAGATATAAATGCCTATGTCTAAGCCAACTTTCATAAGATAGGAGTCTATCTTTTTTTTTTTTTTTTTTTTTACCAAAATATATTATGTGTTGTAATTTAAGTCATAGAAATAACCTTTTAATGTGTCCATTGTCAAAGAGTCAAAGTCTGACAATGTGTTAGCAGTGAGTGAAACTGACTCTGAAGGGTTAAGTTCAGGGAGCAACCGCAGAATGATGTAAACTCTGGACTCTACTTTCACACTTGCAGCAGTTGACACACCCACAAAGAAAACCTCCAGCTTATTGACATAGCAGATGTCCAGTGCAAACACACATAAACACACCCCCCATAGACACTCAGCACATTCGCACACAGCTGAACGGCTTTACAAAAATCCTTGAAAACAATTTTCCACAAGTGGAACTTCTACATGAAATCAGCAACTTTATACAGTTTGGCCATTGAAAAATACGTCTTTACGACTTAAGTTGTTTATCCGGCAGATAGCAGACAAGCAACAGAAGAAACAAATCATGTTCAAATCAATGTTAGTTGCCTTCAGGAGGTTGTAAATAATCCTGAATCAAAGAGACAAAAGTAGATCTGGTTCTGATCTGAATGGTCTCCATGTGCAGACGGCAGGGAGAATGTTTGGCATGAGATTAACTGAGAGCATCAGCTTCCTCACGAGGTGGCTGGATTTTAGTTGATCGTTTTAAGAAATCATTCTTTGATCTCCATTCAAGTGTTCAAAAGCAGAAATTTAATTTCATATTCAAAAGGGTAAAAAAAACATTTATCACTTTGTTAAAGATAAACATTGCCATGCACTGTAAAAACTCTTTTTTATGTTAAAGTGGCAGTGTTGAAATATTTAAAGCAGTTAAAACAACGGTTGATGCTTTCCAATTAATTCTGGCTCGTATTTCTCTATGAAAAAGTTTTCAAATTTATCTAAACTACACAAAGGTTTCCACTGTCTGTCCTCACTTCCTGTGTAGTTTAATAACTAACCATCTCTCTTGTGACGGCACCAAAGACAGATTCTATTGCTCCATATATGGGCATAAAACAGGTAGAAGCAGTTGAGCAGACTATTATTGCTTCAACTACACAGAGAAGAATCACAGTGCATGTACCATGGATGGTTACCATGAGGAATCAAAAAAAGGGAAGATTCTTGCAGGTCAGGGTACAATGTTCATGTTAGAGGGCCTGAGTCAAAAGATGCATATTTTTGTAGCATAATGAATTTATTCAACCTTTTGTCAAATTTGGTACTGTACTAGAAAGCATACAGTGTTGTGCTATGAAAATCTCTCACCATTAAAGCTAATATAGAAAGAAATACCTGTATTACCTTATATTCAAGATTTAGTTCTGAAAAACATAAATTAATTTAGTTTCCTACCAGATTAAAACTAAACTCATACATTGCAACTGAACAGCAGTTTTATGGCTATCAACTGTCTTCCTCAGAGTTGTAAAGTCTGGTAATATAAAGCATGGGGTCATCTGCATACAGCTGCACTTCAGTTGTAGGTCCCTTACCACATGCAAGATAAGCTCATGGACAACTCTAATATTTTCTCCAACTTAATTAAGTAGAGAAGCTTGTTATTGTTGACAAATTGCTAACTTAGTGCTTGGCAGAAAGATATTAACAATGAGTATCTTGCATATGCTGCACTGTATATAGTTGGTAGTAAAATCTTAGGTGCCCAAAGAGAAGTCCGGTAACCTGTACAAACTTGCAAGTTGATTTGCATCCAAATCAACTTATAAGTTATGTATGCAAATGTAAGCACACTTGTGCTTCAAAAATACAATAATTACATTGTTAATGTCTAAAAAGAAAGGTCTTATTTTTTTAAACAAATCTGAGGTGTCAATTAGAGGCCTCATATCACAAAGGTGTTTAAGTGACAGCAGAGTCAATTCAAAGCAGCAAAGCACAAACCAAGACATTGCTATGATTTTTTATTTCTTTTTTACATTCCCTTTATCATTTCCTGCCACTGAGTTTGGGCGTTGGACGTTGAGGAAAACAGGCTCTCGGCTCACAACTCCTCCACTTCACAGAAACACACCACAACCTTTTAATCCTGCCCGTTGCTGTAAACACGGCTGTGATAAGGACACAGTACTGCTTCAGCTTTCAGGCTGACATCACCTTTAATGAGCATGAAGGGTCAGAACTTGAGAAACATACAGATGACTCAGATCTGATGTTCTACACTAGTATGTTTCATTACCAGAGCTGCTATAGGCAGCTGTCTCTCCCTTCTCAGTTAGCGCTCAGTGCTAGAGTGAAATATAGCTTACGAAAACAGCTGCATGTTCTGTTGACCTGAAATTGCCAGCCGCTCATAATTGCAGAGTATTTCCAGTGAAATAAACTAGTTCGTGGTACAGTTGGCCACATCGTTTCCTGCCAGATGGCACCCTGAGTTTAGATGAAGTCCAAGAAATTTGATCAAGCTAAAAAATTACAGATATTCTGGTGGAAATATACCCTTCACAAAGTGTCCAGTGATCACGATGATGGACTAACATTTGAAATACAATCCTTACATCTTTTATGCTTATATTTTAATTAACCACAGCCATCTTCACAACTATTGTCCCCTCGCTGGATAAAAAAATTGTAAAAAGCCTTAAAAGAAATTAAGATTTTACTTCAGTAGCAGAATGTCAGATCTATTATGTGCACAAAAACTTCTTTGGGTCATAGTCCATATGGCTTGGGGCGGAACAGGCGGGTAAATTAAGTGCTTTGCTTATTGGCTTTGCTCTTTTACCATAACAGACTGGAACAAGGTCCTAATTACTGCAGCCGAGGCCCCTGTGTGTCTATCCATCTCCCACTCTATTCCACAAGACACCAGGTTACTTGAAGTTCTCTGTTTGAGGGAGATAACACTGATTTTATTCAAACTGCCATATAAAGGTATTATCAGCATTTCTTTAATCTAGAGAGCTTATTCACAAACTGATAATATACTGTACCCTGTGGGACTAATATAAATCACCAGAAGTGAACAAAAGGCATTGTATTACTGGAGCCATGAAGTATAGTTAAATATCCAGCAGCCATATTGAATTTTGTACAGATGGTTGCTAAAATACGCTCCCACTTTTCATATCAAAAATCCCATTTCAGGAGTGTTCCAGTTCCTTTGTCAGATGTACAGCTCAGGAATTTTTACTCCCAGAAACAAGTGTAACACAATAACACGTCAGCATATTTTTACAGATTACAACACATAAATAAAGGAGTCATGTGTTGCACTTTTACAAGGCATATAAGGATCTGCTACTATTAATACATTTGTCTTCAAACTGATTTAGAATAAAAGAAAGATTCCCATGAGCATGAGGACACAACAATCTTGGACTACCACAAAATACACTGAGCAAGTCAAAAACTGGACTTCAACTAAATTTCATTGATGTTAGTTTACCTTCTGTTTTTAAGGAGCTATTCTGTACTGTAATTAATCGTTTTAACTTAAAATTTCATATGAACAAAGAGCTAACATTAACTGTGTTCAAAAATACTCATTTCATGAGTCAAACCACTCGTAGAACCAGAGGCGCCTCAGTTGTGTTCAATGTCCCTCCTTCCTGCAGAAGATTCAGAGCTTTTGTTTTCAGCCCTTCAATCTGAGACGGGAAGGGGGACACTCCCTGATAACCCAACACTTCCTGTGCCTCAGGATTTTATACATCCACTGCTTGGCAAGGCACTCATCTAAAAGTAAAACACAGAATCAAAGTCTGTGTTCTTGTTTTTTTGTCATTTTTTTTTAGCTTATTTTGGCATTTTTCCTGTTGTAGTACCCAACTCTACTGAAGCTAAATCCTACTGAAACTCACAAGTCCTGGTTGGAGCTGAGGTGAGAGTCAATCCAAGTTTGGAAAAAAATTATATCTGCAGAGACTTGTGTGCACTAGGATAAAGCAAATATTAAAGCAAACCACAGGAAAAAGAAAAACAAAGAGCTGGTAGAGGTGATGAGTTAGGAGGTCAAACAGATGAACGTGAATAACGACCTCAAAACGCAAAAGAAAAGTGAAAGAAAACAGAGTGAGAAGGGCTTATCTGAAAACAAGCAGGGTGTTTAGGTAAACATGTGGGGGCCGGAAATTTGGAAATTATAGCTGGGAGGAAAAGAATGGAGAGATGAGAGCAGGAGGAAGCAAAGAGGTAGAACTGTAGGAGATAAAGTGAACAAGAGACCCGCTGAGTTCCTGGAATCTGCTGGAGGCTTCGTCCGGTGGAAGGTTGTTTGTAAAGGGCCGATTTGGGGTTACAAAAACATGTGTGTGGGTGTGCGTGGATGTGTGTGGGGGAGTATGTAGGGGTGGGTTTGCGTGCGTGTGTGTAAAAGGAACATTTTCATTAGACTGCATGAGAATGTGTGGATGAATAAACCTGATTGGGAAATATAGTGGGGTTTAAAAACAAAGACAGAATCCTGACAATGCTAAATTAGAGAAGAAACCAGAAATGAGACAGGAATCTTAGGAAAACCACAACTTCATATTATAAGCAGACAAAAATATTAATCTTTCGAAAGTAAGGAGATGTGTGCAGTAGCTCTGATCAGTCAATATACTACATGCAGATTCAGATCAGATTCACTAGAACTGCTGGCAATTCTCAACACAAGAAGAGTGAACAAACAAAAGGAACCAAAGGCTGCTCAAAGTAAATCAAGAAGAAGTTTGGAATTTGTTTTCAACATTTTTGCTTCATGAAAAGCTTCTAATTTAAAATGGGAGTGGACAGTTTTCATATCCACTCTACATTCAGACAAAATGTTGGCGTATTCATGTTACGTCTGTTCATACTTTTACTATTCCTTCCTTGTCTTGAGTTACCTACATCTGTCTGATGTGAAAAATATCCGGCCCGTTCTTCTGAGGCCGAGGGCTTATTTTCTTTACAGAGTTCTGCCATAAAGTTAGAAAGACACATGGTAGACAGAAGGAAACTCTATCATGCCAGTTGAGAATGCTTTAAGTCTTTTTTTTCTTCTGGGCCAACTTTAACTGCAACAAATCCGTCTTCAGACCACAAAATCCGGGTTGCAGACAATAGCCTCCACGCCCTAGACGGGGCGGACGGACCGCGCGACAAGCGTCTGCTGTTTGGGCCCACATCCAGCCAGGAAGCCTGAGGCCAGTCGAAGATCAGTGCAGCAGCAGCACGCCGCCGTGCCTGGAGAGTTACTGAGAGGTCGAAGTGGAGGAAGCAGAGGTCACAGGGTTGTGCTCTGTCAGTCAGCTGAAGAGGCCGTGACAACGTGTCAGCTGAGTGGGAACACGACCGGACCTTCCACGACAGAATGTCACATTTTGACACGAGGAGGGAGATGGGACAACTCTGCAAATGTGTGGCTTTGGAAGGTTTAGATACTAAAGACTGAATGGAAATCAGTATTTGTTATTTTAAGTTATTTCCTACATCATCAATTAAAAAGTCTATGAATTAGAGGAAGAAAAAACTATTTTGAATATTGTATTAAGTTTTCTTGTCTTTGTGTGTGTATGTTTAGGGGCCAGTTTAGACAAGCTTTAGAAAGTTAAAATTGTGAAATAATTTTTGCTTTTCCGCAGGTTTAAATAAAGATCAAGAACAACAGCTCTCTAAAACAACTCAAAAGCAGCAGAGAAGCTTTCTGACGCAGCAGCAACCTGCAAGACGACTCTTGTATCTGCTCTGTTTGGCTGACAAAATACTCTGGCAGGTTATTGACGCCTGATTTAAGATGAACACAAACCAAGCCGTCGCCTCTTTCCAGAAAAAATACAGCAGGAGAAAACACTTACTGGTGTTGAGTTTCTGTCTCCATCAGCACGATTTCTGACATGTTTGAGTCAACATGACCTGGGGAAAATCTAAACGATGCTGGGACGTTATGAACTCTTGAGAACTGATATGGAAAACGTCCAACCTCCCTGACACAGGAACAGAACGCCTCATCTCTATTGATATACTGCTGCGTTTCAGACTGTAGCATCATCTTGTTTGCATAGCCTGGGCCTCCTCATTGGCTGGGCCCTGCTGTCTGACCTGGATACTGGTCTTAGCAAAAATATTTTACAGGATGTATCATTCCTTAGAGAGAAGGCCTGCAGGAGGAGTTACTAATGAGAAAACTAAAGCAGATTTGGGTTGCATACATTTTGGTTGTTTAATTTCGTTGTCACGCCACCGTCCAGCCCAACCCTGTATCTCAAAGCAAAAAACTAACAAGCATCCTCGTTGAGTTACAAGTGAACAGATGTCAGCGTGAAGACTCACAATCCATGCTGTGTGATCAGCCAACATCTGTCTGATGTCAACAGACTCTCCAACCTGAGAAGCTGACCTATGCAGCTTCTCCCATATCCCGTTATATGGTTTCCATTGACCATATAACGGGCCAAATTAGAATTACAAAAAATAAAACACTTAGAACACAACAATTAAAAAAAGACCTCATTTTTTGATAAGAAGTTTTTGCGCAAGAATGTATTTCGCAAAACTGTGATGGAAACACTTTTTTTTTCACATCACGCGAGTAATGTGATCAATATTACCGCAAATGGAAAAGACAAAGAAGAAGACAGAGAGTGGTAGGAGGAGATGATGGCGCGGCATGTTTTTTAATGACTTATTGCGTGAATAAACGTATGCACGTGTGATTTTAGTTTTGTTTCTTATGTAATGGAAACACTATTTGCAAAATTGTAATTTTTCGAAATAAACGAAATATCGAAAACGTTTTGAGCACATTTGTGAAGGACAAGCAGCTCCTGACTGATGTTCTCCTTGCCTGCCTTGTGATTTTAGGTAGCCTGCTATTTCTTGATAGGTTTGCAGCTGTAGCATACTCCTTCCATATTTAGATCGTCGAACAATACTGTCAGGGGCATTGATTTATTACCAAACCCTGCTGTAAACCTCTCCTTAGCTTTATCCCTGACCTGACTGGTGTGTACTTTTTGTTTTAGAATAGAAGATTAAGAGAAGAACAACCCTTATTGTCCCTGACTGGAGAACTTTTGGTGTACCTAAAGTCAAGTCACAGGCAAGTTGAAGCATGTAGGGTCACATATATGTAAAAAAGGAGTAAGAGTAAAAAATAAGATAGAGCAAGGGCAAAGTTGCAGCATAAGAAAATACTGTGCACTTACTCAAAATACTGCAGATCAAAGAAATTGCTATTTGTTGTTGAATGCTCTCCAGCAAACCTTTGAGGCCTTCACATAGAGATTGAATTGCTCTTATTGGGCTTTAATAAATGACTTTGTAAGTTAGGACAGGATTGTATTTAGATGTAACAGATTTGAAAGGAGCAAACTGCTAATCCTGTCAGATTTTAGATTTTTATTAGTAAAATTGTTGAAGATTGTTTACCTTTTCCTTGTGTTTTCAGGGTCACAGGGAGAGAGGACAGTGGCTGTCACTGGGCAAGAGGCGGGATACAAACTGGACAGGTTGCCAGTCTATCCAGCCATGCACACACACACACACGCATGCAATTTATAAATCTAATTAACATAACAGTTGTGTGTTTTTAGACTGTGGGAGGAAGCTGGAGTACCTGAAGAGAACCCATGCATGCATAGGGAGAACATGCAAACAAACTCCTTGCAGTAAGACCCTAGACTGGGCTTCAGACCCAGGCCCTTCTTCCTGCATGACATCAGTGCTACCAACTGTGCCACTGTTTTTTTCCCCTTCCCATAATAATGTGCTACAAAACCCAAAATAAATATGTTAGTTTGTGTATGTAATATGAAAAAAATGTGACTACAAAAAATTTGGCTCATAAACTATATGTTTATAAGCCACACATTGAGTTAATTTTGGTTTTGTAGCCAATTCTTAGATAAAATCATTTTCTTACTGTTTTCTGTCTGTATTTTGTGTTTTGCTGCTTCATTGTAGTCACTCTGCTGTTTCATAAACATCACATGTGGCAGAAAATACTGAACCTATTTTCTGCCACATCCACTCTGACGGTCTTCAGTGCACACCTCACAAGCAGTTTAGTGCCTGTAATGCAAACTGTTTCCTAGCTAAAACATGCATGGTCGCCCTTAGTGACATTATAACAGAAGGAGGTCCAGAAGTGCACTCCTCTGAGCTGCTAACACTCACCTTCTCCTTCCATTTTATCCGGACTCCTGCCCCACACTATCTGCCTGGTGTCCTCCCTGATCTGGAACGTCTTCCTCTCGGGCCTCTGGGACTTTTTCTGGTGGAAGATGGTCATCACTGTGCCCATCTCCAGGCTTTCGAGGATGCGGGGCCCGACCTCGGTCCAGTCCAGCATCCTGGAGGCCATGGCCGGAGCGACGGCACCGCAGGCGGCCTCCTCCGCGCAGCCATTGAGGCAGCCGCTGAACCTGGCTGCGCACATCCTCACTGCATAGCTGGGATCAGGATCACTGATCTGCTGAGGGGGCTTTAATTATGAGCAGGATCCAGGTCCTTCAGCCAATGCACAGAGGAGCACCGCTATCTAGCATATCCAAACCCACTGGTGCCAGGAGGGAATCTGGGAATCTCAGGACAGCCAGTGTGATTACAACGACATTTTCTTAGGGAAAAAACAAGCTAGAAGACATCCCTCAGCAGCAGCCGCAGAGCTGACACGCCAAAATGTCTGAGATGTGAATTATGCTCTGGTCCTCCGGAGGGGGAGTGGATCCCTGTGTTATCCTTTCCAGATGCTTCTGGCAGCACACCAGTGAAATCCACTCAGGGTTAGTTCTCATCACCGCTGGGCTCAGGTTTCCACCCAGTTCGCGTTTTCCTTCTGGTCCTCCCGAGTCCTCGACAGCAGAGAAAGGAGCAGCGCAGTCCGGCTGTAAATCCTCCCCGGTACCGCCGCCGCCGCCGCTGGGGTGGAAGACAGAAATGTCCCACTGCTGGGTTCAGGAGATCTGAGTCAGAACGAGGTGACAGAAACACAGACTTATGTAATGAAGCGTCTACAAACACGCCGAGGCGGGAGCAGCAGCTTGGAGTAACCGTGACTGGTTTAAAGTCCCCGGCTCCTCCTCGTCCGGGACTCGATCCAGCGCCTCCTTCAGCTCCAGCAGCAGAGGGCTGAAAGGAAACCGGGGCAGGCAGACCGGAAAGGCTCGATTAGATTTTTTTTCTCCCCTCCTTTTTGTTGCTGCTGGAAGGATCACAGGGAGATTGGGAGGCGGGGGGTGAAAGGAGAGCTGAGAGAGAAGGAGGGGAGGCAGAGAGGAGAGCGACCTCTGTAGGACAACAAGAGACCTGCAGCTGGGAGGCAGGGAGGATTATCTCAACCTTTTTTGGACCAGCGCCCTCCTATACATTATCCAGGTCCCTTACTGCCCCCCATCAAAAATTTGTAGGCTACTTTTCACTGAATATTATTTTATTGTTAATATTACTATCGCTGTTGTTGATGCTTTAATTTTTATGCCTGTTTCTGTATTTATCATCAAAAAGAATTTTTCATTGAACAAAAAAGTCATGGGAATAAAACTTGTTTTTACAAGTGTCTACGAAAAATGCAATGGACATTCAACTTAAAATTGGTAGGTCTATCAGCAGCCAATCAGAGTGGAAAAAAAATTATTCTGTGCCATTTTCTGATGTTAGTTGTTAAATGTTGCACAAAATGACCATATAAAAGATGTACAGCAATGCCAGTTTAAACTTTGAACTATTTGCAAAAGACTGTGCTGTGCAACATTAAAACATGGATAGAATTGCAACTATGTTAATCATAGCTCTTCTCTTCAGTGTTTCTGAGTTTCTGGAGGTGCAGCTCTGTGCTGCCTTCAGGAGAATGGGAGATCAGAGTATCATCCATAAAATTTCACCCACATGGCATTTACTGTGTAAACCAGTGGTTTAAGTAGAAAAACAAAAGTTCCAGATCCTTTTAATGCCATACAAATATGGGACAGAAACATGGATTATATCTTTATATAGAGCTGTCTATTGATTTATAGATTAATAGTTTTACTGGACAGAAAAACTATTTATAGTAAAATCTGAATGAGTTAAATTGAAAGTGTCATGGAGTCCTCATCCTCATGACATTAAAACTGACATGAAAAATAATACTGAAGAAATAAACATATCAAATCCATCCATCCATTTTCTGTTCACCCTTCGTCCCTTAATGGGGTCAGGAGGGTTACTGGTGCCCATCTCCAGCTACGTTCCGGGTGAGAGGCGGGGTTCACCCTGGACAGGTCACCAGTCTGTCGCAGGGCAACACAGAGACA
>CAEGAE010023333.1:0-11803 GCA_903067095.1 Girardinus metallicus | reverse complement strand
GTGACAAAAATTGTATATGTGTGTGACATTTAAATAGTGTATATGTGCAATTTTAATATTTTGTGTGTGTGTATTAGTTTTTAGTAGTGTGTGTGAGACAAAACATATATTTTGTCCTAAACGACCCCTCATACACACCCCAGACTTACATTTGTCCGTCCCCTGGTCTGTTTCCTCCACTCCTCCCGTTCATTCGTCTCTAATCTATTCTCCGCCCCAGGCGACATTTCCCGTATTCTCAAACGTTTAATCGAGTTCATCTATTAAACTCACTGAAGATGAATACATAAACTAAAAATTGGAGTATTGACATTTTTTATAAGCGTATTTGTGAGCCTGCCTCTTTATTATTAAATTGAATATAATTTCAGATTTTTGTATAACTTTTCTTCAGGCTAACATAGAAAGTGAGCTATTATTGTTACAGGTTAATTTTCTAAACTACAAAAAAGTAGCTAGTAGAGAAGCTCAAATATGAAAAATTGGAGTGATATTGATATCTGATAGTAACACCGGTGTTATGCCAGATTTACCAATATTTTATTTTATCAAATTCTTTATGCGATTACTCGATTAATTGTAAGAATAATCAATAGATTACTCGATTACTAAAATATTCGTTTACAACAGCCCTAAAAGAGACAGAACTAAATGAAGATTTGGCTTTTTTTTAATTTGTAGTTAATCTAAAAATGTTAAAAAAACAAAAAAAAAATGTGTTTAGTTTTCAAGTGATAATTTCTGCTCTATAAAAAGCCAAACTCAAATAAAACTATTATGTCATGGTACAATTGTGAAAAGAAATCATTTGCGTTGTATTTTATTAGGCACTTCCTACTTCTATGACTTAGTGAGACCCACTAAAGAACCTGCAAACGGTAAAGTTTACCTCCTGAAACCCTGAATATCCAAGAAAAGAATGACATCAAGATGACTGAAATGATGTGTTAATTTGTTACAGATCCAAAGAAAGGTCAAAGCATCTCCTACTCTCTCCTTAACTTTAAAAACACTGGAAGTATGAGTGAGTTCCTCCAACGTTGTGGGGTTAAATAATATGTCCTAAAAATTTCATTTTCAAAAAGCCAAACTTTTAGATTTATTTACTTTTTTTATCATTTTGTCAGGGTGCTATCTGGAACCAGATGATGGCCCTGTCAATTCTGATGTGAGAGTAGGAGCTGCAGGTACAGTCAGCAGAAACTGAAACCATTGGACATCATTGGGTTAGAAATTGTCAGAACTTATTCATGTTCAACGTTTTCAATAGTTGTGGGTGTGGACTACAGGTTCAGTCACTCAGATTCAACATCTTTCATTTACTTTGTCCTAGTTTGAGTTTTAAGATGTTTCTGTTTGGAAACAGTCGTGTTTATTAGTTTTAATCAATCGGAATCCCACATGGCTTTATAAAAACACCCAGAACATCTGTCACAACCCAAACACTTGACGATAGGAATGTTTGCTTTGACATTTTAAATTGAATATTCGTTGACTGTATTTCAGGCTCAAATACAGTATTATCTTCACGGTTAAGATCTATTTCACATTTGTCCTAGTCCATGTAACTGTCTCACTTGATTCCTCTCTGCATCTACAGGAAGGTCCAGTCAAGCAGCAGCCGACGCAGCCGTTTATTCGGAAGTGAAATCGACCTCTGGATACTGATGATGCGATTTGGACTGAATGTTAGAGGGGTTTGTTCCAAAAGACAGTTTTAGATACATATTTTCATATATACTTAAGTGAGTTAAGATCCGAATATCAAAATATTTAATTCAAGATTGGTACGAGAAAGAGATGTAATATTCCAGTGTGAAACAAAATGCCTCCCAAACATGGAGAAAATAAAGACAAAGATACAGAGTAAGGTAAAATGTACCTGATTTCAAGATGAAATCAGAAACAGGCGCATTTATTCACGTTGGACCATGAAATGCATAAAATTTTACAAAAAATTAACTTAACGTAAAAAGGCACAGATTTACAGAGTAAGAATGTTATTTTACAAAGGGAGAGATTGAGGTTTACATTCTGGATCTGTAGTTTTAAGGGGTAACAAAAACAAATGTAACGTCACAACAGGGGCCAGTGCAGGTTTCTGATATGGGTGACATGGGCAACTGCCCAGGGTGGCATCTTCTGAGGGGCAGCAAATGCTCCACCGACCCCTGCGGTGGCCCCGCTCTCACAATCGAGGGATCTATCACCCCCAACTTGATAGACTGATGTGATGCCTAGTTTGTTTATGTAACTGCATAGTGAAAGGGAGATGGGTTACTCTGGTCGCACAATATGTTTTTGATTAAGTCAGAAACATGATAAAGAGAGGAAGTCCCATATTGTTGTGAATTTAGAACTGCGTAACATAAAAAGAGCAGTAACAGTGGGACTTTAGCAATGACTTTGAAGAACGTCGTCATTCTGATACTTGAAGTGTCATTACATGTGGAAAGAATATTTACTGACTGGAGCAACAAGCGGATGCAGCTCAAGTAATGATGATGAAATCGTTGCACAAACATGAGATGAAAGCTGTCGAGCGTTTGGTTTTCATAACCACCTGCTGACATGTCACGAGTTGGTGGATTCCTGAACTTCCTGCTGAGTAGCGTTGAGCGACGGCCGCAGTCTGCGTCGCCATGTTTGCCTTTTAACCATGGACGGCTGAGCCATCACCGAGTTGACCTTCTGCTAAAGATTGATGAGACGAGCGTTTCATAATGCAGATTTTAAAACCAATCTATTATTTTTGCTTGTTGAGATGTGTTGTGTTATGTGTAGATGTTAAATGGAAGGGAGTCTTGTTAGAGGTATTGTGCTGATTATCGAAGGCCAAAGAGTAAAACCATTCTTGCTGTAACGGTTTAGTTGTATCAAATATTTCTTTGCTGTTTCTTGGCTCTGACTTGCTAATCAAATAATAAGTGAAAAAAAGTTTTATATATCTGTAATGAAAATTTTAGTTTGTGGTGATTTTTACATCTGCAATAAAAACTTGAATCTGTGAAATGCATGAGTGTGAAATAACTAAGACAAGTTGAGCTTGACCTTGGTATGAGAACGCTCAGATACGGGAGCAGGCAGGGCAGCCGCATATCAGCTGTAGGAGACAGAGAAGCAAACTGTAACTAGACCAGAGGGAAGAACGTTTTCACCCCCAAGGCATCGCCACTGGACAAGAGCTGGGCTATGGGCTGGACAATGTGCCGGAATCTCACTGATCCAAAGATATGCAGCAGACAACTGACTGGTTAGAAACGAATGCAGACAAATCTGATCAATTGACACATAAAAACCAAGATAGGAAAGAGCCTCCCAGCTCAATAATGAAATAAAAATCCCCCAATGTCAAGCAGTGAGCGTGGAAATCCTCCAAACAGGAGATCCATCGCCGGAAAAGGAGAAGAAGTCTTTTGCGTACGGAGGTTCCAACACTTTCCAAAACTTTTCCAAAACCATTTCCTGCCTAACGGTGGACAACAAAGTCAGCACAAGCTTCAAGTGCATCGAAGGTTGGCGGTACCGGTGGGTTTCTCAATTCCAATGCATGAGGTTTCAGGTTGTTCATCTGGAAGGATTAAATTTGTTTATGGGAACACTGTTCTTTGTGAGGGCGTCAGGGAGACCTATTTATAACCTGACAGTAGAGATCCTTTAAAACCATGAGCGGGTGATTTCTAAAAATGTATGAGTTTACCTTTATTAAGTTGTCAAAGGTCAGGGTCCACAGAAAGCATACAGCAGCAGTGGGATAATTAAATAAAATATCTCCAGATTACATTTCGTTTAGAATTGAAATGCAGAATTTTGTGTGCACCTGGATGGTGCACCATCCAAGCTGCACCTGGATGGTGCATCCAGGTGCAGCTTGTAGAGGTAGAGAGGAACCAGTGCACTGTCCTAGCTTTACGAGAAGCTGTCGTCAGGGTAAAAGTTGTCTAGCTGAGATATGACTCAGAGCACCGTCAAAGCTTTGTTTGAAAAACACCCTCTAACAGAAAATAAAATGTAGATTGGGGACAAGTTCAATGTCTATTAAACCAGCTCTCCTCAATAAAAACACTATAAAGCTGTGAGACAGACTCACCGTAAAACGCCAAACAAAATAAACTGCAAATGTATGCAAGACATTTTTACCAGGAGCTTAAACTTCCTCCACTACCTGAACACAGTTGTGGCTACGCAGGGTTGAACTTTTGAAAAAACACAATAAATGTGTCAAGTGATGATGTGGTTGTTGGACAGGATGTTCTGAAACAGGAAATGAGTGGTCTGCAGAAGAAAAGAAAAAAACCAACAGCAGAGGTGTTGGCTCTGTACTAATCAGACAGACTCAGAATGACTCAGAGTTTGAGCACGCAACTTTTGATCTGACCATAGTCATTGTGCCTCTCCGGTTGCTGCAGACACAGCCTGTCTCGTGTTAGAAGGCAGAAATATTTCTCTAAAGCAGAGCGACTCATGACTGATGGATGTGAGGATGGGCCACACTTTGCACTGTTTGCTGTTTTTACTGGGTAAATATATCCCTTTCTTTGTTTGAATGCAGTGGAGGAAGGCAAATGTTTGAAATCGAAGACGAGACAGTCTGCGGTTCCATAGGTTTCACGGAGTATATCAGTTGGACTGATGTGCAATTTTTAGAGTTGTCCTCTTTTTAGGGCTTTTAAATGAGAGTTAAATGTTTGTATACTCACATTCATACTTTTTGGTGTGTCTATCAACTCATCTTTTTTTAGTTATCAGTTGCTTCATCTGCTGTGGAATCACTCAAGGTAACGGTCATTTCTCTTTGCTAATTATTGACTCATGAGATTACTATCACTTATATCTTCAGATTTCTCCTGCTTTCCGTAGTTTCTATACCAGGTGATGAGAATAGGAAATTACAGCACTGATCATTTTAAACATTTATATTTCATGTCTATACTGGAAAATTGTGCTCATCACTTCAAGTCTTATTGGCTTTGTCACCAACTTTTTAAACTAACAAGTTTTAACTATTTTCTAAATAATAATAAAAAAAAATTTTTAACAGAACGAAAGCCGGTCCTGACTGTGTCTCCATCGTGGCTGAGTCCTGGAGCCTCAGTGACTCTGAGCTGTGAGGTTGAAGGTCCATCTGCAGGATGGAGGTTCTACTGGTATAGAGCTGTTCCTGATCTGTCGTATAACAACTACAGTTACCTGCTGCTGCCCGACAGCTTCAGCGGGACTGCAGAGAATTCCTATGTCATTCATGGCCAGAGTCATACAACGGGATATGCCTGCAGAGCCGACAGAAGAAACCCAAATTTTTCCACTGGTTACAGTGAACCGAAGTTCGTCTGGTCTATTGGTAAGTTCTGCTTTATTTTCAGTTCTATTAAAACCTGGGTTGAGAAGATGTGTTTGTAACTTACTTCTTTAGTGTGCTATGTTGCCTACTGATAATTTAAAACAGTAATACACATCACCAAATGGAGCACCGAGACAGAAAATGGCTTCAGACAATATGACAAGTGGCAGGATGTTCAAGTAAAGGAAGTGGTCACACATTCAAGGGCTGCAGAGGATGGTGCATCCAGGTGCAGCTTGTTGAACTCAAACAAACTGCTTCATATCTATGATTATTTTTTGTTCTATTTTTGGTTGAGGCGAAACTGTTTCATGTTAGCGTTTTTTTTTTTTTTTCACGTCTCATTTTCTTTCTTAGATTTGTTTTTGTTCATTAACCTATAGTTGTAGTTGGCTGTTTTTTAGTATTGTAATTGAATTTTTCAGTGTTTTGTCTCAAACAATAAAGATACTGATCATGTCTTTTCAGCTTAGCTTCTAGTATGATATGTTTGACGCATGTCTGTTACCATATCTATAATGTTGTTATGGATGTATTTTAGGGGTTCTTTTGTGAGTTACTGATGTGAGGGGTGTGAGTTACTTTGTTTATAATGTGTAAAGCAGTTTTTTTTTGTTTTATTTTACAGCACTATATAGAAACGAGTGATTGAAATATGTGTGAGGGAGGGCTTTTTTCATTCTGTTTGTGTTGATTATTTTCTCATGTTGTTCTTCAGATCCTCATCCAGCAGCGTCTCTCTCAGTGAGTCCTGACAGAGAGCAACACTTCACCTCTGAGTCCGTCTCAATACGCTGTGAAGGAGGCTCTCCTCAATGGATAGTGAAGGAGTTTGTGCATCTCAACAACAGCTCCAAATTATCAGACTGCTCCACCTGGCGGACAATGACTGGGTCATCTTGTACCTTTAACGTCTACTCTTCCTATAAAGCAGTGTGTTGGTGCGAGTCTGGGTCAGGCGAGTTCAGCAATGCGGTCAACATCACTGGGAATAGTATGTTACAACAATTTATGATGTATTTTCTTTCTTCTTTTTTTTTCGTTTTAAAATTTTGTAGAGTGGTTTGTTGGTGATGAAATGTCTAACTTAGCATAAACTAGCTCGTCGGTTATGTAAACAGTTGTTTCCATTCTATGTAATGTTTTCCAAGCAATTAATTTTGACATTTTGTCACTTTTGTGAAATTTATTTGGCAAATGATCCTTTAGCAGAATAAGGTGCAGATTTAAAATGACTGACAATAATGATGATGACTCTTGACCTTGTTATTAGTGTCTCCAGCAGCTGATTTCTGACAAACTTTTTCTCTGACCGGTTTTCAGCTGGAGGTCTCCTCCTGGTGAGCCCCGTCCATCCTGTGACTGAAGGAGCTTCTGTTACTCTGAGCTGCAGACTGAGAGGAGAAAACAAACTTTCTAATGTGTTTTTCTATCATAATGACAAACTGATCCAAAATGACAGCAGAGGAGAGCTGAAGATCTCTGCAGTGTCTCAGTCAGATGAAGGTTTCTACAAGTGTGAACATTCAGGAGAAGTTTCACCTCAGAGCTGGATGGCAGTTAAAGGTGAGCAGAGATATGATATTTTAATAATTTAATGAGAAATAGTCTGTATGAAAGTGATCCTGTTTTTGTGTGGAATTATTCTCTGATCATTTCCAGCAGCTAAACCTGTATTGACACCTAGAAGATATTCAATTTTTGTGCTGCTGGTCGTTGGATCAGTGACTGGAGTTTTTCTCTTAATTCTCCTGTTGCTGCTGTGTTGGATCAGACAGACCAGAGGTGAGGCCCTGAAGTGGTGGATTTGTATGTTTCACTCTTTCATTCTTCAAACGCAGATTTTCATCACGGAGTCATAAACTGAAACAGCAAAAACCCAAAACAATTGATTAAAAATAATTATTGAATTGAATGCTTTTTTTTTTTTTTTAGTAAATTTAGTTGTAATAATGTCTTTCAATTGAAGTACATTTAGTTTGACAACTGAATCAATCAATGAACAAATAAGTGAAGTAAAGCAATCAAATCAGGTGTATTTGCTTATTTTAGCTCTAAACCTGAAGAAGGTCTGTTGTAGCTAATGTTAGCTTTAGAGTCCATAGCTGCATTTTCATTAACCTTAAATGTAATTCATGTAAACACAACAATTTTACAAAGAAAATGTTTAATGAAAAACTTCTTGCTCTAGGATAAGGTTGTTTTTTGACTGTATTTATATTAGTATATTTCACAAAACTGCAGTCAAAACACTTCTCACATCACGAGTCTTGATCAACATTTTATTTTTGACATTATTGGAATACCGTCAATCTTTGTATATTTGTTATTGAAAGGCAGCAGCATGTTTTACACTGATATAATACCATGTGCTTCAATTGAGGTAATCAGCTAATCCACCATAAATGTGCTTCAAAGTGACAAATGAACTTTGAAGCACATTTAAAGTTCATTAAATGTGCTTTACTGCCACATTTAATGACCTGTAAGTCATTACTGCCACCTACAGGTCAGAGAGTAGAATTGAAGTGAGGGATTTGAGAAACGTGTTTCAGCAACATGTTTAGGATCCAGTGTAGTTTTCTGTTAACGGTCATTTCTGACCGTTTAATTTTCTCCACCATTTTGTGTCAATTGGCCCAGTTTATTCTCTTATGCAATTCAGACATTGCATCAGTATTTTTAATTTACAAACCCAACATTTAAACCCATCCATTGATGCTACAGGTCCATGTTTAACAGAGTTTTTATATTTATTTAAGAAGGACATTACATGAAATAAAAACGCCTCTTTTGTGAAAAGGTCCTGGAAGAGTGGAGACTGTCTACCAGGATGAGCAGCAGCAGCCATTGTACTCCTCTCTCCTGCATGGTCAGTGTCCCACTTTGCTCTCAATGCCTCCACACATATTTAATATAGATTATATCCATAACATTCTCTCTGATTTGAGTTTTATTCTGTTTAATGACATAACATAAAACATGCATTCATTTAATTAAAAAAAAAACCCCATATATACATTAGTTAGTTTTAACTAATGTATATATTAAAACTAACTAATGTATATATTAGTGAGTTTTTATAGAGAAGTGAATAACGGTGATGTCATGTTTAAATTTCTTTCAGGCCTAGCCTCATGTATCTTCAGTTAGCCACAGATCAACACGATAAATACCATTATTTAGGCTTTCAACCTGTGTAGCATATATTATATAACTGTACTTGAAGGTGCTAATTTATGTAGCTGGTAATTTCAATACAACATAAAACAATCCAACATTTCCAGTCTCAGCCGTTCTGACTACAGTCAACATGTTGAACCACAGTGCAGCTTCGTTTTACAGCAGTTATAAAGTTTCCCCTAATTAACTGGATTCATGATATAAATGGTTATAACTTATTTTTAATAACATCCATCTATTTAAAACAATGATTTGGATAAAATGAATTTAAGTCAAGAGTGTTAAGGATATTTAAAAATGTGGATAGCGGTTCTAATGTTAACTTTCCATCAGCATCACTGACAAGATGAGACTGTTTAACTTTTCTGTGTTTATCATTGACTTGTAGGAAACCTTGATGTCTACGAAACAATCAGACGGCCTGGAAACTACGTAAACGGTGCAGTATAAAGATTAAATGCTGTTCAGATTTGCAATTATACAATAAATAAACTGAAGGACTAAATTACAGTTTCAGGTCAAGAACAATCGGATTATGCTAATGTCACCGCCAGGTCAGATTCAGCCTCAAGATTTTGTCAAGAGGAATAAACCAACTAAATCTGGCAATGATCAGTATGAACAGTACGGTGAGGAAAATAAGTATTTGATCACTGTATGACTTTACAAAGTCTCCCACTCAGAAATCATGGAGGGTCTGAAATTTTCATCTTAGGTGCATGTCCACTGTGAAAGACATGATCTAAAAAAAAAAAAAAAAAAAAAAGTTTGGAAATCACAATGTATGATTTTTTTTTTTGAATAATTTATGTGAATGTTACTAATGCAAATACATTTTTGAACACCTGGCAATCAGCATGAATTCTTCCAACATAACAATGAGCCGAAGCACACAGCCAAATTGTGTTAAAGTTATGTTCAGAGGATTTAAAATGTTCTCTTTGGTTTTTCAGACATTCAGGTTTTTAGACCTGAATATTTGTATTAGTGTGTTGCTATAGAGATGTGCCTATTTAACTTACATAAATGCTTTATCAAAACATCAAACAACTTTTTTATCATTTTTGAAGCTGGAGTTTTGAGAAATGTCTGTCATTCATGCTGATTACACACTTAACATAAATAAGTGTGTAACTGGAAAATGAGCCTCTGAACCTTCTCGAGTGTAAAACCACAAGAATCAAATAAAGATATGTTGAATAAATACAGCCTTTGTGGCACCTTTCTAATTACACAGTTAGCATGTTGACATTCCCTGCGATTCGATTGTCTTCAAAACGTTGTTGCTGTTTACTGCAGTGAGGAAGAGTCTCCTGTAACTGTCTGTGTTACAGCGGCTTTGTTGAAGCTGCTGACTGACCCTGACTTCTGTGCGCTCTACCCGCTCTTCTGCACAAAGTGACGTAAAATGAAGAGCAGGCAGACAAAATCTATATATTTCACAAGACAACTTCATTATTATGACAGTTTTAGAAATTCATTAAGATTAGATAAAGTGCTAATAGGGTCTCAGTAGAAATAGATTTCCTGGAAAGGAGACATTTCAGTGTTTCGTCACCTGAGCAACACATAGTTAATCCTTCTGCCTTGTGTTCTTGACCCTCTTCGTGTTTTTAATTTTAATTAATTTTACTATTTAAATGAAGAAAGGATTGGGTGCAATCCTGTTCTTTTAAGGAGCAAGAAAAAAAATGAGACAATTGCAACGCTTAGTGGAACTTCATTAAATACATCTGAGCTTTCCATACACATGAACCTCGATCCTTAAAGTTTCTACAAAAACAATAAATGGCTGCAGTCTTTCTGCTGTAAGGTCACTTTTGTTGGAAAACACTGACCACAGCATGCATTTTTCTTTCAGGAAATAAAGTTTAACAAGATAAGAATTGATTCAAAGTATGTTTCCATGGTAACATACGCTGTTGTAATTCATTTAGTTAAATAAGCTGTCCTGTCTCACAACAGCTTATAAGATTATTGAAATGTTGCAAACAGTTTGCCACTTTGTGGCAGGGCTAAAACAAAATGCATCCAAGGTTTTTTATGATCAAGTTCATTCTTATGAAAGTTTATACAGTTTGCGCTTAATACCAACGTATGAAAATAATCGTCTCTTTGCGCTATAGATAATTTTGTCCCTTCGTTTTAGACGGGGAACGGAGATGGGACCGAAAAAAAGTTGTGAATTTCATCAGAGTTCTCAAAGATCCACTATGAGTCAGAATCTATTCTTTCTCAGGGAAAGTACACAAAAAACAAGAGTCCCTTTTATTGGAAGCAGGTAAGACTCTTGCCACGAAACATGACAACTACATATGTTGATAGAACTGTTTTGTCAGAAAACATGTTCACTTTCCAGTTGAAAAATGTGTGTATATCAATGCAATTATGCAAAGAAACCCCAATTTAAACATGTCAAGTAATCTGAGTGATGACATACCTTCTCATCGGACAACAAGACATATTTAATTTAATTCAAACACAACATTGAAATGGGAATATTAAATTGTGAAATTTACCACAGCGTACATCACCAGGAAAAGGCTGAGTTATAGCTTAGCTACATGTTTACTCTTGAATATATTTTCATTTTCTGACAACTGAAAATATGGAGACTTTGAACACAAAGGTAATATCTTTACTTGCAGTTGCTAACCACACCGTATTGTCTCTTTTTAAATTAACCACAGTGTTTACCTAATTTAAATAACCAAAGTAAAGCTTCATGCTTCATGTAAGACAGTTTTGCAAATGATATTTTTCTTATTGCGCAAAATATTTTTTTACAAAGTCTTTCACCAACTCATGTTTCAGTAACACACTTTAATAAAAACATGCGGCTGAACAAGCAGTGTGTGTTTGTGGTGGCAAAGAAAGGAAATTGCTGGCCAAAACGGAAAATGTTAGAAACATAGGTAGCTTCCTCAAAAGAAGGAACCACAAGGACAGATGTTCTGTGACGACGACCCTCGATTATTTTTCACTCATTCCGCAGTTTCAGCCTTTCTCTTGTGACAAACATCTGAATTCACTCATTCTGCAGTTTCAGCCTTTCTCTCGTGACAAACATCTGAATTTCTGGAGCGCACACAGGAGCAGAAACATTTTACTTCTGGATTTAAACATGGACCACACATTGCTCTGTGTGCTGGGAGTATTGTGTAAGTACATGACATTTTCTGTTTGAATCGTGTCGGTAAAATCATCTTTACATGTTTGGTCAACAGAGAAGTGAAACGTTGAATGTTGGTTGGTTGCTTAGTTTGCTGCAGATGTTTC